>PVKY010006877.1:0-15496 GCA_004027775.1 Bradypus variegatus | reverse complement strand
GTGTGTGTGTGTGTGTGTGTGAGAGAGAGAGAGAGAGAGAGAGAGAGAGAAAGAAGTGTGAGAGAACGCAACGGGGTGAAGGGTCTGGGCCTGGTGGATTCTGGCGGGCCTGGGTCAGTCCTGAGGCAAGACGCCTCACTGCCTCTCCCTTTCTGCAGCCCAGACCTCAGCCCCCATCCCTTCAGGGGATCATACAACCTATCTCTTGGTGCCTAGGCCTGGGGACTGGAGGGAAGAGGGGGACTGCAGTGGAGGAACCGCCACCCTCCATGAAGATACTGGCTCCCAGCAGCCTCGAGTGCCTGGTCTGGGCCCAGGGGTCTCTTTCCAGGAGCCTCCTGGAACCCTGGGCCCACATTTTCTTTGAGCCAGATTTGGGGGTCGTGAGGAAAGGGGTGTCTTGGCCTTCCCTGCTGATGGAGCCTGGGGCACAGCTCCTCACGCCCTAGCAGGGTAGGCAAGGCAGTTACCCTCCCTGCACCCTCTACCCCCCCACTCCCCCACCCCCCCAAGCAGAAGCCTCTGCAAGCCCCTACCTCTGCACCCTCAGGTGGACCCACCTGCTAAACTGCCTGCCACGGCGGAAGAGGGGCTTCCGGCGCGTCCGACGCCCCTTCCACGGACAGAGGAGCCGAGGGGAAGGCGCGGAAATCGCAGCTCTGCGGGACCACTCAGGGAGGTGGGGCAGAGCCGCCCGCGGAGAGGGAGGGGGCGGCGGGTAGGGGGCGCCGCGCAAGGGGCGCCTCGGTGCTTCCCGGCCCCAGCCGCCTACGTGGGGACCAGCCGGGAGGGCTCTGGCTCCGCCCTCGGCCCCAGGGGGCGGCAACGGGCGCCCTGCGGCCCCGCCCCGCGGCCAGGAGGCGGCGCCCGCGGACGCCGGCCTGACGGCTCACTCCTGGCCGTCGAGGTCGCGGCGGTCGGGTACGTTCGAGGGGTTAGGCTTTGCGGTTCTCTGCGGCGCGTTCCGCTGGCGCGAGTGCAGCCGGCGGGCGAGGGGGCGTGGGCGTGCCACGCGCATAGGCCTGTAACGCGTGGTCGTTAGTGCGTTACCAGGGTGTGGTCCCACGGGGCACAGACCCATGAGAACACTGAAGGGGTTCTAATTCCATGGCGTTCTCGCCCCTCCGCAGGCCTGAACTGCGGCGGCGTCTGCGCTCCGTCGTCGTTCGGCCTGGCTCCTCCCACGGCTCCCTGCCTTTTGCCTGCGTTGCCCGCAGAGGCCTACCCGACCAACTTGGACCCGGTTCTTGCCTGAGCTGGGGCCTCAGTTCACGCTGAGGGCCCAGCCTGTCTCCCACTAGGCCCTGAGCAGGCCCAGCCTTAGGGAGGCATTGATGGAACAGCCCTTGGAGGATGAGGATGGGTCCCCAGGCTCCCAGGGCCACACCACCGACTGGAGGTTTGCTGTGTGCAGTTTCAGGGATGCCTGGGATGAGGAGGTTAAGGACCCCAGTCCCGCAAGACCACCAACAGGGGCAGCCCAGGGGGAAGGGCTACAGGGCTGTCCCCTGCCCAGGGAGCTTCAGTCACTCCCACAACGGCTGGCTGCAGATGGGTCAGGGGATGGCTGGAAGGGCACGTTAGGAGGTTCCTCAGTCCAGTCAGAGGACCCAGCCCCTTCTGGAGTGGAGAGTCCCGTCTGTCCCATGCCCTCCCACCTCAGTCTGGCACAGGGTGGGAGTGACAGCCAAAGGGGAGACTTGGCAGGGGACCCAGTTCTAGGCAAGGCGGTACCAGCTGGCCTGTGCCCTGGGGGATTCGGTGGAGGTCCTTTGGACCTTGGAGACCCTTTATCAGACACTGCATCAGAGCTGCTGGAATCAGGTAAGGGCGCTGGACCAGGGAGGTCTGGGAAGGGGCTGGGGGTGCCTAAGGAGGGGTGTTGCGACTTGAGGTCTCTGACTCAGGCCAAAGCCCAGGTTCCAGGACGGACCTTGGGTAGGCGGCCCAATGCATTTCCAAGCCATTTCTCTTCCCAAGACCCCAGTGGATCCAGCCTCCCCAAGCCTGCTGAATGCCTCCTGGCCCAAGACCTCTCCTTGGAGCTGCTGGCAAGTGGCATGGCCACCCTGCCAGGTAGTGGGGAGGGACTCGGGTGGTGGAGATAGGATGCCCAGCTGGGAGGGTGTTCACTGCCTCCTGCCCACAGGGACTCGGGATGCAAAAGGCCGGGCAGTGCTGCTTCTGGACACCCACAACCCGGCCTGGCTTCACCCCAAGTGCAGCAGCCTTGAGCTCACCCACCTCCTGCTCTACCTGCGAGACATCCCTAGGTGGGAACGGGGTTGGGAGATGGAGCCTGAGCTGGGAGGGGTCAGGGCCTGGAATTAGATACAGAACTGAAGCTTGCCCTTGTTAGGCCCGAAGTACAGGCCTTGGGACTGACGGTGCTAGTGGATGCCCGAATTTGCTCCCCGAGCATTTCCCTCTTCTTGGGACTCAGCCAACTGCAAGTGAGTATGGGATCAAAGCCCCCTCCCCCATTCATTTTGTGGGGGCAGGGCTGAACTCAGATCCCTCACAGGAAGCCGTCCCAGGGTCTGTCTACCAGGTGTTACTAGTGGGAGAAATGCCAGAGGAGGTGCCTTGTGGGCTGCAGGTACTGAAGCACATTGGCTAGGGGTGGGGTGGGGCACTTTCCCACCCAGGCCTGGGTCATAGCACCTTCTTCTTCTGCAGCTGGAGCTGCTGCCGTCTCATCAGAGCCTGCTGAATCACATTGCCACTGCGGAGCTGCCTGCTTCGTTGGGTGGGGACCTGCCTTACTGCCACCAGGCCTGGCTGGACTTCCGGATGGTTGGTGCCTGGGTGGGACAGGGTGATGGGTATTCAAGCAACCTGGACCTCTGCTGGGCTGGGGTGAGCAGGGCAAAGCTGGCCACAGTGCCCTGGAATCCAGGATGTCTGGGACCAGCACTGAGTATGGCTCTGGTCATGCCTGCTCCCTGCTCACAGCGTCTCGAAGCCCTACTGAAGAGCTGCCAGGTGGTTTGTGCCCTGCTCCAGGGGGCCATTGAGCGTGTGGAGGCTATACCCCAGCCTACGGAGTCTGGGGTGAGTGTCCTCACCTGACACCTTCCTGAATGTTCTGTGTCTCCCGCCTCCTCTCCCTTGCCCACCTAGACTGCCTTTTGCCCTCAACCCAGGAAGTCAGTCAGCTGCTACGGCAAGCACGGGTTCTGATGCAGCAGGTGCTGGACTCGCCACGGCTGGCATGGCTACAATGCCAGGGGGGCTTGGAGCTGGCGTGGCTGAAGCAAGTGGTCCCAGAGGTGACCCTGAGCCCAGACTACAGGTAGGTGCAAACCCAAACCCCAGATCTCATCCCAGCCAAGGATTCAAGACAGGGTGTGATGGAGCAAGGTGACTAGCAGGGGTCCTAGGTCTGTGTACCCTGTACTAGGCCGGCGGTGGATAAGGTGGATGGGCTGTATGGCCGTGTGGATGAACTACTGCACCAGCTGACCTTGCAGAGCAACCGGCGAGTACAAGCGCTGGAGTTGGTGCAGATGCTGGAGGCCCAGGAGGGCGAACTGCACCAGGTGGGAAATACCACCCAGGGCTGGCCTCATCCGTGATCTCAAGCCTGCCCCCCACCCCATAGCAGCTCTCCTCACCTTTCCCTGCTATTCTCTCCAGACTGAAGTGTGGCTCCAGGAGGTGGGCCGGCCTGCACTGCAGGAGGCAGGGGAGCCTTCACTGGACGTGATGCTCCAGGCCCAAGGCCCTTTCCAGAAGCTGGACCGGGCTGCCCACGTGAGTTTGGTTACTTATTCATTTCACAGGTGTTGGGGCACTCTGCCAGGGAATAGGAATGCATAGGTGGGCAAAAGCAGACCCATTCCTTGCTCTCTTGGAACTCACAGTCCAGTGGAGGAGAGCAGTTGTAATCAAAGGTTTACAGGCATGGATGTGTATTTGCCATCTGAGCAAGCACTCTGGAGAGAAGCAGTGCAGTTGGTTCTACCTGAGTGTGTAATAAAGACTTGACCAAGTGGGGATGTCTGAGCAGGCTAACTTGAGAAAGTGACTTTTGAGCTGATTGCGGAAGGATAGGTAGGGGTCAGCCAGGCAGCAGAGGGTTCAGGATGGGGCAGTCCAGCTGAGGAAACAGCATGTGCAAAGGTACTGTGGCAGGAGGGCACAGGTTGTGCCTAAGGAACCTTAAGAAGGGCAGTGAGGTAGAAATGCAGAGTAGAAGGGAGAGGGAGAATGGGGTGTGGCAGTGCTGGAGAAGTGGTCAGTGGCCAGATCACTGGGTCCTGTGGGCTCTGGAAGGGGAGTTTGTACCCTAAAAACTGCAAAGTTTAAGCAGGAAACTTGTGTAATCAGATCTGTGTTCTAGGAAGATTAGCTTAGTTTCTGAGTAGACAATGACTTGGAGGATGGACACGGAGAGCCCAGTGGAGAGGTGACTGCAGTGGTCCGTGTGGGAAGTGATGTTTGCTCTGTCCAGGATGAGGGAGGGGAGATGGATTTGAGAGGTTAATGGGGTTGGATGGTAAATACATATGGGGGGAGTGTAAGGGAGAGAGGGTTGTAAAGGCAAATGGGTGATGTTCTCTGAGAGAGGGGCCAGGAGACAAGGACCTTCTAGGGGAGGGGGTTTCTTGAGTGCAGGCTCAGGCATGCTTTCAAGATGAGCACGAGGGAATGAGTGGGAAACCCTTGGGTGCTCAGCCTGGAGTTCAGAGGAGAGGTCTGGGCTGGTGAGAGTCGCTTGGTGGATGTGGGTGTGTGGGTGACATCTGAAGCGTCGTCACACAAAATTGCCTGGGGAGAGAGTGAACTGCCTTCAGGAGCCCCAGTGTTTAAGGACCCAGGTGAGGGTGGGGGATCAGGAGGAGGAACCACCAGAAAAGGACGAGGAGAATCAGAAGAGTGGGAAGGTGTTGGGGAGCCCTGGAGAGAGGGTTGAATGCTGCCGAAAGGTAGGGCCAGGTGGGGGCTCAGAAGTGCTGGGGAGGGGACGGGACGGGGTGGGGGGGATGAGCACTGAGAGTGAGAGGCAGTCTCTCCAGAAAGCTGGCTGTGAGGGGAGTGAGGGGTCCCGGGTGCGGGTGGCAAGTGGAGGTGGAGGGACATTCTTCAACCACAGGAGAAACTTGATGTCCCCAGGAGCAGCTCAGGCGAGGGAAGAAGCTTCTGCAGCCACTGGCTGGCTGGGAGGCAGCCGAACTGGGACCCTTTGGGGCCCACTTTCTGGCCCTGCAAACCCAGCTGACTGAGTTCTCCAGGGCTTTGGCCCGGCGTCGGCAGCGGCTGGCAGATGCTGAGAGGCTGTCGCAGCTCTTCAAGCAGGTGTGCGAGGGGTCCTGTCCCTGGCTGCCCCAGTGCCTCCACCTCGACCTGAGCCCCTCCTGGTTGTCTTGCCTGGTCTCTCCTTGTCTTCATTGTGACCCCCAAATCCGATGACTGGGGATGTGGCCTGGGGCCAGCATCCTGTGGGGGTGGGGAGTGGGGGGGGAGGAGAAGACTTGGTGGTCTTGGGGGCATTTCCCTTCAGTCCTCATCTGCCTTTGGTGTTGCAGGCTTCAGCGTGGGCTGAGGAGGGGCAGCGGGTGTTGGCAGAGCTGGCACTGGAGCCCCCAGGGGTCGTGCGGCAGCAGCTGCGGCTGCCCTGGACCGAGCACCCTGACTTGCCTCCTACCCACTTCCGAAAGATGTGGGCTCTGGCCACAGGGCTGGGTTCAGAAGGCATCTGCCAGGAATGCCGCTGGGTCTGGGCACGGTGCCAGGACACCTGGCTGGCATTGGAGCAGAAGCTAGAGGCAGCCCTGAAGCCACCACTGGCAGGCAGCTCGGCCAGCCTGTGTGTCAGTGGGGTCCTTGATGCACCTGCCACTCGTCCCCTGAGGAAGGCATGCAGCTTTGATCAGAATTTGGGGCAGAGCCTCAGTGAGCCTGCCCCCCATACCAGCATGATCACCACCCACTGTGGGCCAGAAACTGGAGGTGGTGCCCAGCCCAGGTCATCCTCCACTCTGCCTCTGCCAGGCAGCTCTGACCTCAGGAACTCAAGCAGGTATAAGACAGTGGGCAGGGCAGGGTGAACTGTGGGAGGGTGGGTGTCCTGGGTCCTGACTCTGCCTACCTGGTAGGCTTCAGCTGGTGCTGGCGGAGATGGTGGCCACAGAGCAGGAGTATGTCCGAGCCCTGGACTATACTGTGGAGAACTATTTCCCCGAGATGGATCGCTCTGATGTGCCCCAGGGCCTCCGTGGCCAGCGTGCCCACCTCTTTGGCAACCTGGAGAAGCTGAGGGACTTCCACCGCCATTTCTTTCTGCGTGAGCTGGAGGCCTGCACCCGGCACCCACCCCGTGTGGCCTACGCCTTCCTGCGCCATGTAAGGCCCACAGCTGAATCTGCCACACTCAATGAAGAGCTGTTGGGCCCATGCTCAGTGCCAGGCCCTGTGCTGGGTGCAGCTAGGAGCGAGATTGACCAGGTTCCTGCCCCCAGGGGGCTCAGTTTAGTAGGGTAGATAAAAAAGTGAAAAAAGATAATTCCAGATTATAGTTGGGACTAGGAGAAAAAGTCAGGAGATGATGATTGTGTACCAGTGGGACAGAACTTCCCAGTTTCTAGAGAGCAGTTAGAGAAGGCCTTTCTGAGGAGAGAGTACAGAGGGCTGCAGTGACAGCGTTCCGCCCCGAGGCAACAGCAAGTGCAGGGCCTGTCAGCAAGAAAGAGAGGGACAGTGGTCCAGGAAAACACAGGTTGACATAGCTGAGTGTAGTGAGCAGGGAAAGAGTAGTTTGAGGTGAGGTGAGATCAGCCAGCCAGTCTGGGGGTTGCGGGAGGCTCAGTCTGAGGGGGAGGCAGGGCCACTTCCCAGAGGGCCTGTGGACAAAGCCCCCTCTGCACAGTGCCTGTTCTTGCAGCTCACCCCTCATTTGAAGCAGTGCAGATGGGATTTGAGGGGACTCCCCTGGGAGCAGTCTGTGGGCATTTTGGACCTCAAGCTGACAGTGGTCAGGCCCAGGGGGCCAGCCTTGGGGAGCTGAGCCCTTCAGACCCGGACTGAGCCACGTGTCCCCACAGAGGGTGCAGTTTGGGATGTATGCACTCTACAGCAAGAACAAGCCACTCTCGGACGCTCTGATGACCAGCTATGGCCACGCCTTCTTCAAGGTGGAGAGACTGGGGTCCGGGGTGGGTTGAGGGTGGTGGGCAGCTCTCCTGAAGCCTCTTGGTGCTTTGTTCCCACCTGGCAGGACAAGCAGCAAGCCCTGGGGGACCGTCTGGACTTGGCCTCGTACCTGCTAAAGCCCATCCAGCGCATGAGCAAGTATGCATTGCTGCTGCAGGAGCTGGCGCGGGCCTGCGGGGGCCCTGTGCAGGAGCTGAGCGCTTTGCGGGCCGCCCAGAGCCTCGTGCGCTTCCAGCTGCAACACGGCGATGACCTGCTAGCCATGGATGCCATCCAGGGCTGTGACGTGAGTAATCCAGGCCATGGTGGGCACCTGCAGTGGGTGTGGAGGGAGGGGGCAGGAGAGGTGGGCAACCACTGGACCCCTACATGGCAGGTTAACCTCAAAGAGCAGGGGCAGCTAGTGCGACAGGATGAATTCGTGGTGCGCACCGGGCGCCACAAGTCCCTGCGCCGCGTCTTCCTCTTTGAGGAGCTGCTGCTCTTCAGCAAGCCCCGCCGTGGCCCTGCAGGCATCGACACATTCTCCTACAAGCGCTCCTTCAAGGTATGCCCACCCGACCCGGCCCCCACCCCTGCCCACCCAGATGCCTCACCAGGCCCCTCTCCCCTGGCACACAGATGGCAGACCTTGGCCTCACTGAGAGCTGTGGGGATAGCAACGTGCGCTTTGAGATCTGGTTCCGTCGTCGCAAGGCCAGGGACACCTTTGTGCTGCAGGCTGCCAGCTTGGCCACCAAGCAGGCCTGGACGGCTGACATCTCCCGCCTGCTCTGGAGGCAGGCTGTCCACAACAAGGGTGGGCCCCTGCCCCTGTTTTCCGTCTTGCCCTCCCCTTCCTGTCTGGCTTACATTGCTCCACTGGGGCCCAGCAAGGGCCTAGGGATCTAGAAAAGCCTGGGAAGGCACCTCCAGGGGCTGTGGCAGGAAGAGGCCCAGCAGCACCAGGCAGGGCAGGGGAAAGAGTGCCTAAGTCCGGCAGTCCTTTCCTCACATTCTCTGACTCTGGGAGTAACATTAACCTCTGCATCAGCAGCCTCATCTTTAAAAGGGGATTCATGGTACCTGTCCCATGGGATTGTTGGGAGCAGAGTGCCTGGCACCAGAAAGGCTTGGCATGCAGGATGGTTCGTCTGCAGGATGTGGGTGTACAGAAAGGATTTATGTAAAGGGAGAGGGAGAGGTAGAGGCCCAAGGGCAAGCTGGTTCCAGGGGGCCTCACCTCATGCCTCCTCTCCTCGCAGAGGTGCACATGGCTGAGATGATGTCCATGGGTGTGGGGAGCAAGACTTTGCGGGACATCATCCCCAGTGAGGAGGCCATCAATGACCGCACCATCAACTACGTCCTAAAGTGCCGAGGTAGCAGGCAGGCTTCGAGGGGTGGAGGTGAAGAAAGCTGCATGGGAGGCGATATGGACCTCTGTCAGCTGTGGCCTGAGCTCCCCTGGGAACCTTGGGCCAGGCTGGGCACGGGCCTATCCCAGCCAGACCCTCTCTTTTGTGCAGAAGTTCGCTCTCGGGCTTCCATCGCTGTGGCCCCGTTTGACTATGACAGCCCCTACCTGGGATCCTCCAGCTCTCTTCCTGGAGACCCTACCTCTTGCTCTGTACTGGGGTCCCTGAACCTGCACCTATACAGAGACCCGGCTCTCTTGGGCCTCTGCAGGCCCCTTTATCCCACCAACTTCCCAGAAGATGCAGCGCTGGAGACTGAAGCAGAGCTGGATAGCCAGCCCTCTTTGAGTATGTCTGGGCCTAGACAGAGGCAGGAGGGCATGGACTGAGGTCTGGGCCCACCCTGCTGACAGCTCACTCTCTCTCTAGCTCTCGAGGACTCCGAGGTCTCATCCCAGTGCCCATCAGTCAGTGGCTCCAGTGGCTCCAATAGCAGCTGTGTGTCGGGACAGTCTCTGGGCAGGGGCCTTGAGGACTTGTCCTATGTGAGTGCCATTTTGTCCAAAACTCGCCAGCCCAGCCTGGGCCTTGGGCTGCCTTTACTTTAGGTGAAGCTGGGGGGTGGGGTGGGCCAGAGCCATTCCCCAGAGAGCCCTGGACCTTGAGCCAGGGAAACAGGTGCTCATGCCTGGCTGGCACCACAGGTCTGACCCAGGCTTGAAGGCGAACACTGGATGCAGCAGCCTGGGACTCCAAGGAACATCACCTCTCTTTGGATCTTCTGTGACCAGGGCCTAGCTGACACCGAAGCCATCCCCAGCCCACGTGGGCAGCCCTGTTGGCCACCCGTTTTGATGTCTGTGCCCTTGGACTGATTGGCAGGGGCCCCTCCCCGGGAATCTGGCTGCAGAGCCTGAGCAGGCACCTTGATTCTGGGTTCCTGGCCCCATGTGCCCCTCTCCTGCTCTGCTCTCCAGTCCCCACACCATTTGGGGATTAAGATTAGGCTAAGCAGAGGGTGGGTGTTTCATGCTCTAGGCTGGCGAGGACTATGTGGCTCCCAGCAGTGCCTGGGCTGCCCTTACCCCACAGGAGGAACACGGTGGGTTCCCAGAAGCAGCTTCCCAGCCTCTGGCCTCACAGCCAAGTTCCCCAAACTTAGGGGCAATTCCACCCCTATTGGGCCCTTACCTTTGCCTGCCCTGGCTCCCCAGGCCCAGCCCCTTTCACAGGTCAGTTTGGTTCTTTTGATTCAATGCCTTTTGAGTAACTTTCAATTACAGTTGTTGTCTGAAATTAAATTGTTAGGCTATTGGTGTCTCAGAAAGAAAGTCCAGGCTTTGACTCGTGTTTTGCTCTTTTATTTGTTAACAATGAAAAACAGATTGATATGTGTCCTTGGGTGGTCATGTGCCTTCTGGGGACATCCATAGTTAGAATGAGCCTTGGTGGGTGGAGTGTGGAGTGGCATCTCTGGACACACTAGCCCTCTTGTAAGTACTTGGCCAGGATTGAGTAGGAGACAGATTTAGACAGGCCCCTCTTGATGAGCAGGTCCACGCAACGGCCGTATTTCTTGGCAAAAGGCAGTGTGAGCTAGAAAGAAAGGCCCGTCTTACCCCTGATTTTCTGGCCAACTGCCTACTAGCTAGTGGGGACACGGGGGCTCCCGTCTGGGCAGGGGCAGGGCAAGCCCGGTTGTTGGGGACCTTTGATGCTTTCAGCCTCACTTCTGCCCAAAGGCATCTCACAGGACCGTGGCTAGGAGTGGCTACCAGGAACCAGTCACAGTGACCAGGGGGTCAAAAATGGAGATTTCTGGTCATTGGTTACTTCCCAGCTATAGACGTTGACTTCACCTTTACAACAATGTAGTGAAAGGGGTTATAAATCACTTAATTATTGGAATGACAAATTAATGAGAAATTAGCTAAATCTTTCCCCCCTCCAAAGTTAAAAATAATAAATCCCTGAAGTTATTTTAAGGACTCAAAACCAAAATAACTTGGTCATTCCTTTGTCTTTCTTGAACATTTTCCTTTTCTTTGTAAAAAATAAAAAAATGCTTTAAAGCACCTTAAATGTGAAGGGAACATACAATAAAAAGTGGTGACATCACGGCTAAATTGGCGAAGTTGGTATCGCTAGTTGAAAAGGCCTGTATCCTAATCATTTCTCTGATTTCAGCACCCCAAAACTTGTGCTCATATGGTGGCCAAGAGTTGTCAGTGATGAAGGCAAAGTTGGTTATCATTGGAGGAAAACTAGAAACCAGTGAGGAATACTCATTCTTGCCTAGTTTGGCCTAGTTAATTTCAGCCATTGCACCAGTGGCCTGGCTGCCTGCCTCCCCTGCTGGGCAGCGCGGCCTGGCCTGCGTGCAGCAAGGCGTGGGGTCCTTCAAGGCATCCCAGGGCTGCCCTTCCCAGTGGGGTGGGTGGCCCTTACCTCCACCCATCTGTACAGGCGTTCCTGGTTGTGCCGGTCGTCCTTGAAGCCAGCGATAGCCAGCAAGTCGACCACAAACTGCTTGGGGTTCATGCGCAGGGTCTGCCAGGAGAGCTCATAGTCAGGTAGGGCTGGGGGGACACTCCCTCAGAATGGGATGCAGAGCAGGGGTTCCCTGAGTCTGCAGGAGCCCCAGGGATGGGGGACACTCACTCACTCCACATCTGTCTCCTGGCCAGGCTTGGTCCAGATGAGGTTGTCCTGCCTTCCCATCCCTGTCCTTGCTGCCGCCCTTCTGCCCCTGCCCTGTTCCCCTGTCCCGTCTCGCTTGCTTCCTCTTGCCTTGCAGTGCTTGTTGTGGGGGCAGGGGACAGGGTGAAGAAGGTACAGGGGAGCCCAGGGCTTGTGGCCTGTCACACATACCCACAGCTGGTTGGCCAGGGAGACCACCTTGGCTGTGATGGCTTTGGGGTCCTTTTGCCTGATGGAGTCCAGGATGATGTCCGTCAGGAAGCAGTGACATTTCTGCGCGTAAAACATCTCTTCCCATGACAGAGAGAAACTCAGGAAAGTTACCTCTGTGGAAGGAGGGAGTGGATGTGTCTAGCTCCTGAGACAGCCTGAGAGACGTGCAGAGCTCCCTCCCTGTGAAGCGCCCTGGGTGGGGGCTCAGGCGGCTCCGCAAGGAGCCAGGCATGGCGCAGACCCTCACCTTGGGGCTGGGTGCTGGCTATGGACGGTGTGTGCCGGAGGTTGTCCATCTGTGTGGTGTACACGATGCTGTCCTCAAAAAACATGCAGGAGCCATCGCTGCCCACCACGGGGGGGTGGGTCACTTTGAGGATGACCCCTGTGCTCTCCACTTCACTGGCCTCAGGCAGAGGCTGCTCAGGGGCAGGGCTTTCTGTGAAAACAGCATTGGTGGGGGGACAGTCTTTCTTAAGCCACCCCAGAGCCCAAGCAGGGAGGGGGCCTCTGGTGACAGGCCAGAATAGTCTGTTACCCTAACCCTCCAGCTACTAGTGCCTCCAGCTTCTCGGAAGTGGCACCCTGGGCTGGTGGGTGCCTGTCTGGGCCTCTCCTTTCTTCATTGCCCTGGAATCATTGCAAGCCAAATCCCGAATTTCAGAACTCCGAGGAGCTCTCCCAAATCATATAGGGCTGATAATAACCCAGCTGGGGACTGGAAATCTTTGGTGTAAGATGAGAGGAGCTTTCTGGGTGAGACTTGACCCTATCTATGCAGGAAGAGTACACTTGACAGACCAACTGGGGCTCACAGGCAGGGGCTCCAAGAACACCCCTCCAAAGGCCTGAGGCACTAAGAGGGAACGCAGCAGAGTCCTGTGGGAAGGGCTTCGAGGAGCCTTTTCAGCCCATTTCCCCGGCTGTCTCCTCACCTTCCCACCACGCATGCGTCTCTTCAGGCCAGTCCCCACCAACCTCCTGTCTCTGGGACGTCTCTACCTGGATGTCCCACAGCACCTTAGACTCGATGTGTCCTCGTCCCCAAGTCCTACTCATCTTGTCCCCCTCCCCTCTGTAATGGCCCCACCCTCGTTGCAGTCACCCAAGCTGGAAACCTGGCCCCCTTGTTGCCAGGATCCCTCCCTTCCTTGCCCACAACTGCCCAGTCTGTTTCTCCTAGAATGAACACAGTGGCTTCTAACATTTCCCCTCCTGCCCCATTTCCTCTGCTCCCAGAGCAAAGTTTCTGAAACGTACACCCTGTTTAGAATCTTTTGGTAGCTTCCTGCTCCCCTTAGGATCAGGACAAAGTGCGTGTCCTGAACTTGGCCCACAAGACGTGCCCTTGTCTCCTATCACTTCTCCACCCGAGGCTTGGCCTCTCGCCGGACCAATGACCTGTGTTTCCACAAACACCCGGGGCTTTTCCTTCCTTTCCCCTGCTGACTTCCCAGCCCTGCTCTTTGTGCTCCCACCACATCCTGGCCACCCCTTCCCCAAGCACTCATGGCTTCACCTTGTCATCCATCGTCTTTTCGCCCCTCTGGCCATGCCAGTGTGCCTGTCATTTGTGTCTGCTACCTGACCCAGAGCTGGCATTGGTGAGTGGAAGGTTTTAGTTCCTGCTGTGTCACTGACTCTGCGATCTTGGCCAAGGGGTTTTTAAATGAGGCTTAGGTCAAGTAGGGTTGGTTCTGGACTCACATCTCTCCTTTCACCTCTGCTTGCCCCAGTCTTTCACGGTGGCAGCTCTTTTCATGGGAAAGTACAACTTAAAGGTTGGCTCTGGCCCCTTGTCTCTGGCTCTAGCTCCAGCCCCTGCCTGAGAACCTGGGCCCTTGTCTGAGGCTGTGGAATGGGCTTTCCAGGATGCTAAGGTACTGGGCTGGGAAGCAGCCTCATTTTCTGACAGGAGCTGCAGGCCAGCCTACTCCAAGAAATTGCTCTGGGGGGGGGCAGTCAATGGCTGGAATTCCCACTGTTTGCAATTGACCATGTCGCACCCCCTCACCAGGGAGATAAGGTTTTGCATGGGGGTGACAGGAAGGTCTTTAGTTCCAGATTTCTGTGTGAGGTTGATTGTGGTATACTTCTTCTTTGGGGGGCTCTCAGGATGGCCTCCCCAGTGTCTTGGGTTGGCACAGAGGCCAGGGCAGTGTGAGTATGTGCTGGGATTGCCCGCCCTCTTGGCACCTTGGCACAGGGACACTTGGATGGTCCGGGTATACTGCTCAGCCTCTTCCATCTGGTTGGACCTGACTGCGGTCCCCTTGGTCTTGTTCCATGGAGTCCTGTCATTGCAGTCTTGGAATTCCACAGGCATGCAGGCTGTGGTCTGGGGAGGGAGGGACACAGCAGCTCTAAGCATGTTGTACTTCCACCTTGATGCCAAGATCTAACAAGCTGGGCCTCCAAGGCTGCATTTGCTCACCCAGAGCAGTCCCACCCACACATGGGTCCCATCTGGGCTTTGCTTAGTCTGATTGAGGGCGGTGCTGGCCCAGGGGCCTCTCACACACTAATGGGAGATATCAGCACCCCAGGTCATGAGCAGGCAAGACTTCCCTATGCCTCCTTCAAGGTTCAGAAACCAGTTACTGGGCACGCCTGCCCCTGGGCCCTGTGTTGTATTCTCTGAGGGCAACAACAAACTAAAAAGTCTGAGACTTACTTCTTTGGGGTCTCTGCCAAACTCCACCAGTGACCCTGGCCCTTCTGTCACCACGTGCAGCCTCCTGATGGGAAAAGCTTCTTCATTTTCAGATTCTTTCTCCCGGGTCCATGACCTGAAGAACCCAAGAGGGTTGCTTAGTAAGCAGAAGCTTCTGCCAGCCCATCGGCCAGTTGTTCAGGTCAACCCTTTGGCTGGAGATGAATGCAGGAGCCGGGAAAGGGACTCTTGAAGGGTTTTGCGTAGGGCACTGGCCAATCTTGGGCCTGCTCCGCTGGCTCAACCCTAAGGACAAAAGGTCCTGCTGGGAGGTGGGATTCAGGACAGGATTCCCAAGGAGAAACCAAAAGCACCAAACTCCAGAACATGGTGTCCTGGGCAGGGTCTCCTTACTTGTATGCCTCACATTGGGCAAGGGCTTCTGAGAGTGATGGAATGTCGTATTCCTCCACCTCCTGGCAGAAGAGGGGCCATTCCCTGCAAACAACAAGATGCCAGACTGGGCAGCTGGGGTGTGGGTGGGGGCTTAAACCCCACAGCTGCTATCTCTAATAACAGTCACATGTTGGAAATACTATAACTTCCCTGAAGGCTGCAAACTCAGGTTTCTTTTTACTGCAAATGGATGGGATCAACTTCAATGATTTCATCAGATGATTTATTTGCTTCACTTACTTAAATTCAGATGGTAAAAAGAGTTTCCCAAGTCTCAGAAAGTTGAGAATGTGTCGGAACATTTGGCCATCCCCATGGATCAGCAGGGTCTGTCCGTATGTGATCCAGTACACTCTCTGAGGGTTGGACAGCAGTTCTGGATACTGGAAGGGGTTGGGCACAAGACTCAGCCCCAAGGGCTTGCTCTCTAGGAAGGAGCAATTCAATCTTCTCTCGCTTTATTTCCCCAAATACGCTAGAGCAGAAAGGCTTTGGGTTTCCATCTCCCTGTTTTATTGACCCCAGGAATCATAGTACGGAGTGGAGCATCCGGGGAGAAGCACATCACCTCTGCTTCAAGTTTTACTGGTCCCTAAACCACCCTCTCGAGGCATTTGGACACATCCCATGCCTGCGACCTTCTGGCTCAATCCAGGCCCCTGGCCTTCTTGCTATCCAAACTTTCAAGGCCTTCCCACCATAATGCTCAAATGGTAAGAACACTTGGGGCAGTGGAGCTGGGGAAAGGTCCCCGTTCTAAGCAGGTGTGGGAGGCTGTGTGAGGATCAGATGACAGGTGCCAAAGAAGCTCAGCCAGGGAAGCCAAAGGGAGAGGAGTGCAGCCTGGGGCTAGCAGTACCTTCAGCAGAGTCTGCAGGGTAGTTGCATACCAGTGGCTTCCAACATAAACTTTCACGATCTG
>PVKY010006876.1:0-15505 GCA_004027775.1 Bradypus variegatus | reverse complement strand
AGGGAGTCTGAGCCTCATACTGTATATCGGGGTGGGGGGGGGCAAGATGAGGCTTTTACTAAGAAAGGAGCACCAGGCATTAAGAGAAATGAGGAGCCTGTTGGAGAAGAAAAATGGAGGCTGCAGGCGGGAATTTAGGCAGAATGGTGATCTAGAGGAGTAAAAGGGAGAACAGGGTAGCGGGTCAAGGCCAAGGAGAGGACACTGGGAGGGCTGAAGGGAGTTGCCAGTGGATTTCAAGGTGGGAATGGAGAGATGGGAGGGGCTGCTGCATTTTAAGTGGGGCTGGGAAGGGATCAGCTGGGTGAGCTGGGGGCAACACGATGGGTAACAAACAAGGCACCCCCATACCAGGCAGGGCAGAGTGTGTGCTGGGGACTGCTGCTGGTGAGCACCAGCCTCTCGAGTCAATGTTTTTCCCCTAAAAACAAGTTGAGAACTACCAGGAGTAATCACACCACATTTTGGAAAATGTTTAACTCATCTCTGAAAAATATAAAAAGCTTTTGGGTAACACTTTTAGAACTGAATTTTTTTGAGACTCTTATGTTTCATGACTAGTTCATAAAAAAAAAAAAGCACACCCTTGTAATTGCTGAATGAAAATATCAAACATGGGACTGCTTTTATCACGTTTTTCCAGCTCATGTTTCTTCAATACTCGACTCCTCAAAACAAATTTTCTTGAAAATGCTTTGTCTTTTACACTTTCTGGTTCTTAGAGATGAAGATGTTAATAAAAATAAACAACTTGGAGAAGTTCTATGAGTGACGTCATATTTAGAAAGAATCAGGATTTCTAAGAAGGAAAATGTCACGTTTTATCCCTTAGGGGTGTAACAGCACTTATGTGGAAATCCACCCACGATATGTTAAGATGGGTCATACCCAAGACCACTGGAATATCCAGATATCAAAACTCACATTAATTCGAATATAATTTAAAGGAATATATAAATGATAAAAATGTGAAGTTAGGCATAGTAACTAAAAGCTGGAACTTTAGAGTCAGACAGTCCTAAAACGCTAGCATCATGGGATCAATACACACTAGTATATATTGGTGTTACATACTAGCATTATAGGGTTATTGTGAGGATTAAATGAGCATAACATCACAAACTACTTAAAGAACATAACACTAAATACATTTTAGCTATTATTATTCTAGCATGATCTAAGCAGAATACAAAAAATAAGAAGCTTATTATAACCCTGAGCGTTTTTTAAGCTTTACTTTGAGAGTTTAAACTCCTGGCAATAGTTACTGTGAAGGTAGGTAGTTAATTCTGCTTGGCTCAAGGCAGATCTATCAGTCATGAACAGCTCTAAATCAGCAGTTCTCAAAGTTGGTTCACCAACTCCTGGAGTTCCCCAAGACCCTTTCAGGGGGTGGTATATGAAGTATAAAACTACTTTCATAATAATTGTAATAATAGCACTTCTACTTTTATTGATAATAAAAACTAATTTCATAATAATACTGATGGCCTAATATAATTTTGTATTTTGCTGTGCTGACAATTGCACTGATGGTGCAAAAGTAATGGTGAGTAATATTGGTGAAAAGTTTGCCTGAATCAAGGCAAGGGGCACCAGGCAGTACTGCAAACCATAATATTATATTCTTCATAATTCTTCATTCACATGCACTCACAGGGGGAAAAAAAAAACAGTTTCACTTAAGAACATCCCCAATGAAGCAGTCAAAAGTATTACTTTTATTAAATCACAACTCTTGAGTACATATCTGTTTAATATTCCATGTGACAAAACGGAAAGTATCCACAAAGCACATCTGCTGCACACTGATGTATGAAGGCTACCTTAAGGATAAGCACTCATGCCACTGGGTCATGAGCTGAACCAGCCATGTTTTTCATGGAACATCACTTCTAATTGAAAGTGTAACTGACAAATAATGATATTCAGATTTGAGTATTTGGCAGACATTTTCTCAAAAATCAATGAAGTGAGTCTATCACTTCCAGGAAAATAATGACAATATTTGCTACCAATATTTGAGCTTTTGAGTGAAAACAAGAATTTTTGAAAACTTGTACCTGCCTCAGTCAACTTGATGGCTTCCCAATACTTACAGACTTTCTGATGAGTTTGGTGGTGATATTAATGAATACTTGTTTGGATTGTATAATAATATATGACAACATTTAGAAGATCTGCATAACTCAGTGAACGAATTTTTCCCCAATGACCAATACACGGTGTTACAGAATTATACATAGATAAAATTCCATTCAAACTGGCATATTGATCAATAGATTTTAGTTTCCACCTTGCAACAGGCCTTTAAAAAACTATCACTTGTTAGTTTTGATGTGATATCAAAGAAGAAAATCTATAATGACCTGAAAATGTTATTAAAATATTTCTCTTTTCCAAACCTTTGTGAGGGCAAACTGTCTTCATATATTTCAATCATAACATTATTTCACCACAGATTGAATGGAGAAGCAGATAAAAGGAATCCAGCTTTCTTCTTATTAAGCTAGACATTAAAGAGATTGCAAAAAAAATGTAAAATAACACCACTCTACTCACTCAATTTTTTTGATTTGGGAAAATAAAGCTATTTTTCATAAAAATAATTGGTTACATTAATATGCAATCAGCTTATTGTAAGTATTTTTTAAATGAGTATACTTTTTAGAATTTGTTTTAATTTTTAATATGATAAATAACAATATCTAAACCCACGTAAACTAAATGTTGTTGAAGTTCTTAATATTTTTTAAGAGAGTAGCAAAAGTTCAAGAACCACTGTTCTAAATAGTTTTCTAAACTCAGGCTGGTCTCCTCTAATCATTCATAAGAAGATAGTACTTAGGGCCAAATCCACATCAGAAAATGATCATTTCTAACAACTTGACGCAGTGGAAAAGTGTCAGGAGGAAACCTCAAGAGGTAGAGTCAGCTCTGTAAGAGTTCATTGAACTCAAGTAAGTCAAGTCCAAGTGCTTTTTTGAAAGATAGGCTGCATGGCTGCGACAAGGAAAAATAAACAGCTGATTAGGAGCCCTGTTTGCACTTGATATGTGTCTCTATAAATAGATTAGGGAGAAACATGTCTTTTTGTGATTCAAAAAAGACAAAAGGGAGCTGCAATTGGATCTCACCATGGGCCCATAATTTCTGCTCAGGGGGAGCATAAGAAAAACTGTTCAAACATTCCATTGCTGGAATAGAACAATGATCAACTGCAGAGACTTAGTTCTGATGACAGCTGTGGGAACCCCTCTATCTTCTGTTTCCTTGTTAATCAACAAGCGAACAAAACCCTAGACTCGAGAAGTAGGACCTTTCCGATTCTCCACTTCAGTCAGAGGTTTGAAAGGGATGTAAGTATCTGAATATTGTTCAGGTTCTCACTTTAATAAGGAGTAAAAGCCACAGGAAACCGTTTGACCCATTTTAGCCTGTTGGTGTCCTGAAATTTCCATCTCACTGTGTACCAATTTGTATATATTATGTCCCCCAGAAAAAGACATGAAAGAGCAATCTTGTTGGGGCAGACATATTAGTGGGGATTAAGTTGGAACCTTTGGATTAGGTTGTTTCCATGGAAATGCGCCTCACACAACTGTGGGTGATGACTCTGATTAGATAATTTCCATGGAGGTGTGGCCCCGCCCATTCAGCATGGGCCTTTATTAGTCTACTGGAGCACTCTATAAGTTCAGACAGGAGTGGGCTTCCTACAGCCAAGAGGGACACTTTGAAGAATGCCCAGTAGCTTAGAGAGGAACTGCAGATGAGAGACAGTTTGAATATGGCTGTTGAAAGCAGACTCTTGCGCTGGAGAAGCTAAGAGAGGGACAAATGCCCCAGAAGCCACTGAGAGTGACATTTTTGAGGAACTGCAGCCTAGAGAGGGACGTCCTGAGAGAAAGCCATTTTGAAACCAGAACTTTGGAGCAGACGCCAGCCATGTGCCTTCCCAGCTAACAGAGGTTTTCCAGACACTATTGGCCATCCTCCAGTGAAGGGACCCGATTGCTGATGTGTTACCTTGGACACTTTATGGCCTTAAGACTGTAACTGTGTAACCAAATAAACCCCCTTTTATAAAAGCCAATCCATTTCTGGTGTTTTGCATTCCAGCAGCATTAGCAAACTAGAACACTCGGGGATGAAAAGAATCAAGGCAGGGTCTAACTAAAAAATGGGCTGTCATCCAAGAGGAAAGGGAGACAAAAAGGACCAATACTAGCTTCGGATGGGATTGTTTGTGAACATAGGTGACTCAGGGCATCGCCAATGAAGTCAAAGCAAGAACTGACTGGTTTAACTGGAATTCACCCAGTAGCCTTTTCAATCCTCCTTTTGACCATTACAAGAAGCGGTCCGTCTTAGTCATGGACAAATTACCATTTAATTTCCTCAAGACTTCTCATATAAGAGGAAAGTAAAGAATAAAGCTTTACGTGAACCCTGGCGTACGCCTGCCTGGATGACCTGGGCAGACGACTCCATCCCTCGAGGCCTCGATTTCCTGCTCTAAAATGGGAAGCGTGACAGCGCTTACTTTAAAAAGTTCTTGTGATGATTAAGATAATGCATATAAAGCACTTACCACAGGACATGGCACATATTAGGTGCCCAATAAATGGCAATGACTGTTTAGGGAGATTCGTTGCTTCATACTCCTATCTGTGACCAGTTCTTGCCCGTTATTTCTCCACACAGCCTCTTTCTCTCAGGGCTGCTGATCTCCGAAGCATCTGGCCCCTCATATCCCTGAGTCATCACCATTAAGACGCAGAGTTTCCAGTCATCCCTCCTTCTGCTCTCTAGGGCTCCCTCTTCTGACTGCTTAGCTCTCCTGGGGGCCCAGACCTAAATTCCGTGCCTGCGAGTCTCTCTCCGGGCTTGGCCACCCGACTTGGAGGCATGTCCCCAGCCCTCTCGACTCATAGACCACTCAAGAGGGCGAGACCAGACAGAGCCCAGCGGGATGCCGCGGCGCGCAGCAGCCGACAAGTCAGAGCGAGGGTGGGGGCGGAACTGTGCCGCGAGGTGAGCTCGAGGCCAGGGGCGGGGCCCCACCGCGAGGTGAGCGCGCTGGGGGCGGGGCCACAGTCGGAGGTGGGCGCGAGATTAAAGGCGGAGCCGCGCTGGGACCGTTAGCGATGCGCCTCCAGCCTCCGCAGGCGCGCGCAGCCGCCCCTGCCCTGAGGCGGCGCGGGGGGTTAAGGCCGCCGGCGCTACCTGGGCGCCCCTGAGGAGACCCGCAGGCCGGCAAAGCCGCGCGGGTGCGGCGAACAGGTGCCCGCGTGCGTCAGGCGCCGCGGCCAGGGGCGGGGAGAGGGGGCGCGGCCGGAAGCCCGGGGCGGGTGCGGCCGGCCCGGTGAGCGGGAGGAGCCAGGGAAGGCAGGAAGGAGCTCACCGGACCGAGCGGCGCGCGATGTGGTGCCGCCGCCTCGGCCCCTGCAGCAGTAGCTGCCGCCGCCGCCGCCGCTGCTGCTGCTGGGGCTGCCGCCGAGCCGGAGGACATGGAGCGCGGCTGCAGAGGGCGGCCGCCGGCAGCAGCAGCAGCAGCGAGCGTCGCAGCGACAGCGGAGCGCAGCCCGCCCCGTGAGGCGCTGCCTGGCCGGCGGCGGCGGCGGCAGCAGCGGCAGCAACAGGGCGGCTGAACACCCGGCGGCGGCGGCGTTTCTGCTCGCAACCTTCCGTTTCGCTTCGAGTTCCCTCTGTTTTCCCTTCTTCACCCTTCGCTTCCCACCCCCGGTCCTCCCCGGCGCGCGCCGAGCCGCTGAACCCGGGGGCGGGGGGAGGGGCGCGTGCCGCCGGCGCGGGGGAGGGGCGGGCCGGCGCGCGCCGCGCCCAGGGCTCCCGGAGACCCGGGGGACGCGTGCCGCGGCGCGAGGCGCGAGGCGCGGGGCGCGGGTCGGCGAGGCGGGGCCCCTCCCCCCTGCAGCCTGGCGCGCGCCGGCCGGGCCGCACCGCTGCGGGCTCAGCGCGCGCGGGCCATGTCCGCCTTCTGCCTGGGCTTGGCTGGCCGCGCTTCAGCACCCGCGGAGCCGGACAGCGCCTGCTGCATGGAGCTGCCCGCCGCGGCCGGGGACGCAGTGGGGAGTCCAGCTGCCGCCGCCCTCATCTCCTTCCCCGGTGGTCCCGGGGAGCTGGAACTGGCGTTAGAGGAGGAGCTGGCGCTGCTGGCGGCCGGGGAGCGGCAGTCCGACCCCGGGGAGCATCCTCAGGCCGAGCCCGGGCCTCCGACCGAGGGGGCCGGACCGCAGCCGCCGCCCGCCCAGGATCCCGAGCTGCTGTCGGTGATCCGGCAGAAGGAGAAGGATCTGGTGTTGGCGGCCCGGCTGGGCAAGGCGCTGCTCGAGAGGAACCAGGACATGAGCCGGCAGTACGAGCAGATGCACAAGGAGCTGACCGACAAGCTGGAGGTGAGGACCCCTCCTCCAGGGCTGGGTGGGAGGCAGGGGGAGCCCAGGCACCCGCCTAGCCTTGGTACCTTTGGGAGCCACTCATACACCCCCTCCCCCTTCCTCACCCACCCTGCTTGAATAAAACCGCCTGAAAGGAGGGTAGGTTGGGGGGCTTGGAATTGTTAGACCAGGGCATCCGTTGAACCCACCCGACTTTCCCACCCTGCTCAAGCAAGTGGGTCTATGCACAGCTCCAACCGCTGTGGACCGTTCTATATATATACTGTACACAGTATCTAAAATAGAGCTTACAGTATGACTAATTTATACAGCACTGAGGTGATATCTGTACACAGAGAAATGAGAAAGTCGACGAGCATTTAAAATATGCTGCAGGTTTTCAGAGAAGTAGTTAATCTGTAATCAGGGTGTTAGCCTAAAGCTTTCCAGTTTCAGTGTTAAGGCCTCCAGATGCCCTTGTCTTAACTTCCTGGCAGCTCAGAGTTGTGGGAAACAAGTGCCCCTAAAGGAGCTTTATATAGCCTTCAGATATTCAGGGATTAGGAAACGTGGTTCCACTGCAGAAATCAGGCAAGCCTACATGCCCGGGCTCAACATGTGACCACGGGTAGTGACTTTAATTTGGGCCTTAGTATTTATGCGGATCTGAAGAGTACTTTTCTGTGTTCTGGGTCTCCTACATGCATTTAGATGGCCACATGCAGTATATGAGAATCATATTACTTTACTGTTATAAATAACTCTCAAAGTATGTAATATTTCTCTCAGTTCTCTGGACCAAAGTCTTTTGGAGCTATGCCTGTTTTTGTTTTCTTATCCTTAACCAGAAAAGGGCCTTGAATGTGGTACAGACAGCCAGCATTTTTAAAAATCAGAAAGACTTGCAAAAAAAAAAAATGGGGAAGGGGGCACTATGGCAGTGGAGACAGCTTATCTTTTTCAGCCTGTGTATTTACAATTCGTACCTATTGTGGTTGTGACCAGTTCTTTTCATTCTTATTTGCAACAAGAGGAGAGTACAGTCCTTATAAAAGGTCTGAGATTGACCCTAGACTGGTTCCACTCCTGGTTGAACAGTTGGAATGTAGATTCAAAAACTTTTCTGTAGTAAGATTTAAATGTGCCTGTAGTTCTACAACATATCAAACGTAAATCAGAGAGAAAAAAGGAAGCCAATGAGTGCCCTGTGATTCAGTTGGCCTGTTAACTGGGTCTGCCAGTTGATGAACTCCTGAGATATGACTCTGAAAAGTGGTTTGTGAGACCTATAGGTAGATTGCCAAAAAGCAACCCAGTGAATTGAATTGTTTGGTTTTCATTTGAGATAGATGCCCAGAAATAAAAAGGTGTCCTTTAAAAAAAAAAGATATTTAGTTACATGACTATAAAGAAGTACTAATGCAGAGATTTATACTTGTGATTTCAAATTCCTTCAGTGAGGGACTTGATGGAAGACACAGATCACTTGAAAGGAACATCATATCAGTTAGTTTGATTAGTGATACATTTCATAGTAATCCTCAGTGTGCAATTACACATCCTGGGCTCCACGTGGAGCCTTTAGAAGTTTCTTCAACAAAGGAAAAAGATTTCAAAATTCTATAACAAGAAAGGTTCTATTGTAAAAGAATACATTTTCTTTGACTGTTTTTTATTGACTTGATAGACAAAAATTAGATAATTTAAAGCTCTTAAACTTTTTTTTTCATCTTCACTGCTCTGCATATCAGCATATGAACTCTGGCATTAAAAATTTATTTTTATAAGGGCCAAGTAACAATTGTTGAACCTGAGTGATGGGTACATGGGGGTTCAGTTATACTATACTCTTTAGGGTATGTTTGAAAATTATAAAAATCTTAAAGTTTAAAAAAAGGACACTTAAAAATACCTTATTAAGGTATTGCCATCAGTTACTTGTTAATTTTTTTAGTGTTAATATGAAAGTGACAAACCTGATTAACAGGGGACTACTTCATTTCCTGTGCTTTTGCCACAACATATTTTTGAGCAGCCAAGATTTTAGAATGTCTGGTTAGACAAAGAACTTTGTAAAGTTTAACACTGCCACTACATTTTCAATTAAATTAAACATTTGGGAGCAGAGAACCAGGCCTTACTTTAAGAAGAATTTATGATTTCCCATGAAGTGTCAAGATAGTGGAGTCAAACACATTTTTTCACAGGTTGATTTGAAAGATAAACACAGGTGAATTCTGAGAGAGCAATGGGGTTTGACTATTAAATGATGGGACCAGTTTTATTTTAGTCCCATCTGCTCCCTTACTTTGTTTTAAAATTGGCACCTTTCTAACTTCAGGACAACCAAGCCATTTTCAGAATCTTTTTAAACCATTCACTAGTTAATTTGAATCTCTCTCCAGTTCTGTGTGCCAAACCCAAGATTTTCTGTTTTGTCATTTAAAGCATCAGGTACTTGATCTTACACTACTCTCTCATTAAAGGCATATTCTTCCTCTTAAAAGATCTCAGGATTAAAATGAAGATTCAGTTTAATTTGAAAAAATGTAAGGTTTTGGCCATTTTTTACCCATGAATTGACTGTACTGTATTTTATTAGTGATTCACTGAATCACGTTTTCCTATGTTTGAATCTTATTTCTTCTGTATCTACAATTAGCCCTTGCAGTTTTAAACTTATATCCATCCAGGTCCTTAGTTTTCCCCCCAGAACATGAGCTAAAATAGTAACTTGCATTTATACATGTTTTCTCAGGGTTTAAATGTGTGTGTGTGTGTGTGTGTGTGTGTGTGTGTGTGTGTGTGTAGACACACACACACATGCATACTTATATTTCTGTTTATTTTTAATATATTTTTTATTGTGAGATGTAACATACACAGAACAGTGAGAACTTTCAGAGCTCTGTTTCTTTTTTTTTAATATTTGTTTTTATTGTCTGGGATCCCCATTTTTTTTCCCATTGCATCTGAGAGTGAATTATCTCTTTCTGCAGGGATAGTTTCTTCCCTCACTTCTATGTTCTTCCCCCTTTCCTAGACCAATTCTCATGATTCTAAATCACTTTTTTTTTTTAAGAGGGCCAAAGTTAAGGTGAAAATCCTTATGTAATGGGAGTCACTAGTAGATTTCAGGAAGCAAACCCAGGGTCCTTGATTTGCATTCAATACTTGGTCTACTTAAAGAACTGTATTTTTCTTTGTATTTTTCAGGTAACATGTCCTATACTTACGAGGTTGGTATTGCTTTTTGGTCCTTTGCAGAAATCCATTTCTGTAAAGGCCTATTTTATGTAGGCTAATGATAAGAACTTTTGTTTTTTGGAGCTTATTTGTACTTGATTTTCCAGAACAGTTTTAGATTTATGGAAAAATTGAAAAGATAGTACAGAGTTCCTATATACCTTACATCCAGTTTCCTCTCTTGTTAACGTCTTACATTATTATGGTACATTTGCCACAATGAATGAACCAATATTGTTATGTTACTATTAATAAAATTCTTAATTTATTCACATTTCATTAGCTTGTACCTAATGTCTTTTTCTGTACCAGGATCCTGTCCATGATACCACATTACATTTAGTTTTCACATTTCCCTAGGCTCCTCTTAGCTGTGACAGTTTCTCAGACTTTGCTTGATTTTTATGACCTTGGCAGTTTTGATATTAACTTTAAAAATACTAAATAACCCTAGAAACAAGGGAGAGCATGGACAGAGCCTGACCTCCACACTTCCGACATTTTGCCTAGTTCACTGTTTAATTTAGCATTTAATTGAAAATGCAATTCTAGAAGAAACCTTTCTTTTCCTAAAGTAGACAAAAGGCCAAATTCTGTGTGTATTAATAGGAAGGTCTTGATTTTTTTTCAATCCATTGGGGAACCTGAGATAGGAAGTTTATCTCATGTCCAAAGAACTCTAAGGGCGTAATAAACTGATCAGCACCACCTGTCTGCTAACCACCCTCCCCCCACGTGGATTGGATTGTTTCAGTTGCCTGGTTGGGCTGTTCACTAACAGCTGTTTGGGGAATATTTTTAAGTCCCTCTGTTCTTTCAGAGCACAAGCCTGATTTATCTGGCCTCTCAGTAACACTGCGATTATTGAGGTCTTGCTGTTACCTTCTGCTCAATCTTTTTTCATTTTGGAAAAATTCAGTAAGACCAAAGGATCACAATTTTAGTTTTGCAAATAGCTTTTGTTTCTGCGTTCCATCTTCCTGGAGTTTCCAGAGTGGCTAAAACATTCTCATTTTTGAAAGTTTAGTAATGTGAAGGAAGAAATAGAGCAGAAAATTCTCACACTGATGAGTAGAAGTCCCTCCTTTGTCATTCCTTTTGCTACGTGCTTGAAACAGGCTGTAAAAAGTATAATTATGAAGGAATGTGATTTTTTCAACAGTGGATTAGAGTGGCTATATCCAAATGAGTTATCCCCTTAAAAGTGGTCAACTTGAGAGACTGTACATTTATTTTGGTGAATGCTGCTTCTGTTAATGTGCTCAGAATTTTAGTTTACATCGCTCTCTGTATTTTTGGCACATTCTTTTGATTGTCCTCAGTCACGGTAAATTTTCATCTTTGAGGGGTAAATTTGACTTTCAGAAATAGTCACAAGTCATTCAGAACAAATTTAGGGGAATAAGACAGATTAAATTGCATAATCTTATTTTTAGCCACGCCTCAGATGTAAAGTAATGGGACTAACTTTCTTGCATGACTAGAAACTGGCCCTTAAGGCTTTTCAAAAGAAACATTCCAAAAAATATTTGAAAGATGGAGCTTAGAATAACAGTGTAGCTTACCAAGATAAAGAGATGGATGCCTGAATACTCTGAAGAAGAGAATTCATGTGCTCATTTTAGCTTGATGAAACAATTTTAGTGATCTATATTGACCTTTGGTTCGGAATTTCCTGTAGAACTTTAAAAAATATAAATAGATGCCTCAGCCTTATTGCATTCTTAACTGAATCACAATCTTAGGAATTAGGGTCCACGTGGGTATTTTGAAGAATTATACCAACGCTTTTCTGAGGGCACCAGAAATTGAAGACTATTACTTTAACTTACACCTATATACCCTTTGAGGTAGAGACTTGGCTTCTGCACATATTGTGCTCTTTTAAGTAGGAGAACTTACTTAAAAGGCAACTGTATTTGTCTCACTGAAACAAAAAGATGTTATTTCCTTCAATCCAAAGGAATCCTTTTCTCTTGAACTGTGACTTCAAACCTTCTGTACTTTTTCTGCATAGCGTTTGTCACATAATTTATTACTTTTATCAGTCTCCTCCGCTGGAATGAAAGCTCCATAAGGGCAGGGGCCTTGCCTGTTTTGTTTAGCACTGTGGCCCACAGTAAGTACTCAAGAATGAATGAATGGATCAGAAATAAATATGCAATGCTTTATTGGCCATGATTTAAAGTAGACCTGAGTCTGAGCTTGCTTTAATGATTTCAAAATAAAGTTCTGTGTATAGCAACAGGTATTTATTAAGCTGTGATTTAGAGCAACTAAACAGTCAAGTGACTTAGATACAAATCCCAGCTCTGCCATTTACTAATATTGACCTGGAGCTTAACTTAACCTCTCATCTTCTGTTGCCCTGTTGTAAGAAGAAATGGTTCATTGAATGGAATACCTGAAGTTCTTTCTAGCTCTGAAAATTCTGTGAATTTAAGTGCCTGCTATTATGTCAGCCATAATAGATGATTCTAAAAGTTTCATTTAGAAATTTTCTTTAAGAAAATGGATATTTTGTTTGTGGGCCTCATTTTTAGTTGTTTAAATGTATAGTTCACCATTTGATTAGATGACTTGCTAAATGTCAGGGAATGCTTAAGTCTAGAACCCCACGCCCAAAGACAGGAATAAACAAGTATGATTAATCCCATTAAGTATTTTCAGTAGGAATGGTGTTGTTTGTGAAACCTTCCCTACTCTGGATAAAGGGAATCTTTTGTAGGTGTGAATTGGGCAACATACATTTGTCTTACACAGCAGTGTTTTCTTGTTGACTGACCCTATAAAAAGAAAACTTAGGGGAGTGTGAAAAGAGATAAAAGAAAGGCTGTGGAATTTCTAACAGTTTCTAAATCTTCTTCACTTTTCACCCAGCATTTAGAACAAGAGAAACATGAACTAAGGAGGCGATATGAGAACCGAGAAGGGGAATGGGAAGGGCGAGTGTCAGAGTTGGAGAGTGACGTGAAGCAACTACAGGATGCGTTGGAGAAGCAGCAGGTTCATCTGCGGGAAGCCGATCGTGAAAAAACACGGGCTGTCCAGGAACTATCGGAACAGAACCAAAGGTTGTTGGATCAGCTAAGTAGGGTGAGTCACAAATTAAATGAATCTGTGGTGTAAAATTCCAAAAGTTGGCACAGAACTTCTGTGAAATGTCAATCATATATAGCTATGGTAAGAACAATTCTGATTTTTGTTGCCTTTAGTTTTGATATCAACTAGTTAAGTGTATCTTCCACCTACAAAAACTTCAGCAGTTTGAATTAGGAGTCAAGAGCCAAGACCCATCCTTGTCATTAAACAGCTATATGAGACTTTGACAAATCACCTAACTTGGGAGTTTTCTTATTTGTAAAATGAAGGAGTTATGCTTAATGATAACTGACATAGCTTATACCTCTAGAAGTCTTTGGTTCTTTTACCTAGAGAAACTGTTGCTGGGAAAAGTATGTTAATGCATTTAGTTCAAGTACTAAAAGGGGTCACCTTTAAACTGAAAAACTTAGGGAAATTTTCTATAGCAGACGATTTTCATTAATGTTGCATTTGAGAGTATGCATTCTTGCGTGCTGTTTAAACATAATAGGAGGTCAGCATGTGCCATTATATTTAAAATTTGTTTTATTTCCAAATAAATAAAGATTATTTATTTGTACCTTTATAGGATGGTGTTAAGAAAGTATTAATTAACCAAGGTCAGGACTAAGATGATTGCAAAAGAGGTTGAGAGCTAAAAAGGTGAAAACTTAATTTAAATACAGATTGTAACTTTAACAAATGCAGGAATGCTGTTAATGCCCTGGTCTCTAAATCCATCTACTTTTGAAAGTTAAGAGCCAAGTTTCCTATTTGTGCCTCAATCCTTCTTGTGTATTAAATACAAAACTGCAGTTCTTTGGTTTACAGAGGAAAAAGGACTTTGACTCTGTTCTCATCCCTAAGCCCTAAAGTTCTTCTGGGAATACTGTCTTGTCTTCTGGTTAGAGTTTGGTCCTACTCTGGGAAAGCTTTAGCCAGATTCCTGGCTCTTCCACTCATTTGGTGGTTGATGTTGTATGAAATTATTTCACTAGTTTGTCATTGGAACTCTGAGACTGGTGAAAACTTTCATGCCTCCTAAGTAAGTGTGAAATAATATTACTCCTGGGGAGATGAAGTAGAGGAGATAGAGAAGAAGAGAGAAGGAAGAGAGGAAAGAAATAAAGAAAGAAAATGATGCCTATTGGAAAATAGCTAGTTACAGGGAAATATCAGAATATATGTGAAAGTTGAGAATTCAGGTGATAGGCAGAGCTAAAGATCTTCCCTCTGTTTTTCCCATTTAGGGAATCAAATCACATTACCTTCTTTGATTGTTCAGGAAGCAAGAGTTGAACAGTACTTTATGAAGTCATTTTACAGGGCCAGCTCTGTAACAGCATTTCTTACTCAGTTCTAAAGCCTTTTTCAGCAGCTGGGAAGGGACTGACTATCCTGTATGATTTTATAGGTTTTTGAGTCTTTTCATTCATTTTTCATGAAAGGGTAAACCAACCACCTAGGCCTGGCCAAATTGATTTATTTGTTCAAAAACATTTGGTACATATTTTGAGCAAGGATGGTCTTTTGGGAACTTACAGAATGAATACAATAAACCAGGACAGTTAAAGGGAAAATTAAGATTTCTTGGGGACTGAGTTCATCTCACAAAAATGTGAGTAGAAGCAGACTCAGCCCTGCTTTCTGATCTGGCCAAGGGAGATGAAAAGGAGAAAGCAAACATGACCTGGCATAGTGAAAGAACACAGACCTTGGAATTTAGATCCATGTTGAATCTTGACTCTGCTTCTCATTAACTGAGTGACCATGTTTGTGCCTCAGTTTCCTTATCTTTAAAATGGTAGTACAGATTTGTAACTCACATAAATACTGTTGAAATGAAAATGTAACATGTTTATGTTGAACAATATATGAAGATAAGGATTTGTTTCAGCTGTTGAAGGTTATTTTACTACACCAGAAAGAATCAGAATAAGAATAAAAAATAAAGGTAAAAAAGAGCACCCATATCATCCCCCCCCATCCCACCCTATTTTTCATTTAGGTTTTGTCCCCATTTTTCTACTCATCCATCCATACACTGGATAAAGGGAGTGTGATCAACAAGGTTTTCACAATCACACTGTCACCTCTTTCTTTTTTTTCTTTCTGATACTTTTTTTTTTTTTCCCAGCATCTCAGAGTTTAGAGATAGGCATTACAATTCAGGAATAGAGCTAACTGCCGTAAGAGCTTACAATCTAGGGTCTATTACAATAATTATGTCCACGTTAGGCTATGTTCTAAGATTCAATTCTGAGTTTATACATTGTAGTTAGTCCATATCAGTGAGGCATTAAAGTGTTTGCCTTTATTTCTGGTGTACTTCACTCAAATACTGTGTACAGGATCCATTCACTTCATTGTGTGTCTCACAGGTTCAATCCTTCTCATAGTTGCTCAGTGTTCCACTGTATTTGTACACTACAGTACACCATTCCGTTCTTCAGTCAGTGTACCCTTAGGTCACCTCCACCCTTTGCAAATCATGATTGCAAAGGCATTATTTTTTTTTTAATTAATAAATTTTATTTTGAAATAAGTTCAATTGTACAGGAACGTATGCTAAAATAGTACAAATCCCATACCTACAACTCCATAATACCCCGACCCCTTTCCCCCGATAACCCCAATCCATCACCCTTAAGATCCTGTCTCACCACCGTCTCTTCCCCTCCCTCCCTCCCTCCCTCCCTAACACCCATGTATATAGCCCAAATCTTCCCATTCCATCCCTCTCTAGCATTCTATTAGTGTGATTAATCACATTT
>PVKY010006875.1:0-15497 GCA_004027775.1 Bradypus variegatus | reverse complement strand
GAGCAACATGCCTGATTCACGTTTCAAATCCTGTGTTGAGTTGCTTTGTTGAGACTAGACTCTAAGGCAGTAAAGGAGAAGCAGAGAGACCAATTGGGAGGCAAGAGGAGATGGTGGCTGGGATGCCAGTGGTTGAAGTGGAGAGGTAAGAAATGGTTGGGTTCTGGATGCATTTTGAAGATACAGGTAACAGGATTTGCTGATGGAGTGTAGAATATGAGAGGAAGAGAAGAGTCAAAGATGAGCCCAGGTTTTGACTTGAGTATCTGGAAGGATGGAGTGGGCATCAGCTAAGAAGGCAAGGGGTGTGAGAGGAGCAGGTTTGGGCAAGGGGTGTGGAATGTCAGAAGCTCAGTTTGTGATATGCCAGGTTTAAGAAAAGCATTAGGCCTCTGAGTAGAAATGTTACAGGGCAGTTGGACACATGTATTCGGAATTCAGGAGAGAGCTGGTGTAAAACCTTATTTGGAGTCAGTTTTCCTCTGCAGACAAAGGGGGGAGTGGCAAATTCTGATCCCACTTGGAGATCCAAAGGGAGAGCCTGTGCGTCTTCCATCATGAGCCAGATCCAAGAGTCACCCAAACCTGACTTAGGCACCAGGATCCTGGGGTTGCTTGTTTTTAATGTAGGTGCCAGGCCTTCTGCAGTTCTCTCAAACCTCTTAGGATGATGGAAACTGCCCCGGACGCCCTCTTGTTGTCCTCAGCCTGCTCACACTCTGGCTTTCAGTCCTGGTTTGGGACTCAATGACGGTTGCAGCCTCTCCTCCTTGAGTGGGTTCCTGAGCTTCTGGGAGGAGCCCCTGACATACAACTTGACTGTCACTTGATTCAACTCCAGGTGGACCAAGGAGACGGGTGCTTCCTCTCGGTCCTGTACCTTGGGAGGGCCTTGGGCCAGCCTGGCCAGCTTAGAGGCAGATATTTGAGTTGGAGAGTCCAGTCTAAGAGGGCCTCAGAGGCCCCCCAGTGTGGCCTTGCCCTGCCTGCCCAGGGGAACCTCCCAGTGATGGTGGTTAGCGTGCAGACTGGAGGGGCCTCTGGTGTCTGACCCTCCCATAGGGAAGAAGGGACGAAGTCAGCCTGGATGCTCAGAATGGCTTGGGATCAGGAGGAGTGAAAGCTTGAGGGCTAGAGGGGGGATTGCAAGTTATAACTGAGGGTCAGTGACTAGTTCCGGAGGAGAAGCACATCTACAGTGCAGCACCCGAGGACTTGTCCTCTGTAGCCAGGTCTGAAGAGGTGAAACAGGACCATGCACCAAAGCCCAACGTGGGTCATGATTTTGCTGCTTATTTCCTGATATGTCCAGCATGGGCATGTGCCAAGGTCCACCATCCTTTTTTAGACAGATTCATAATTTTCTCCTTTTAACTGGGAAAATAAACAAATAGGGAATGTGTATTTCTGGGAAGGGGGATGGAAAGGAATGAAGGGGTTGGGAGGGGACTGTTGTTAACACTCCTGGCTTCTGGCATGTGGGCTATAGGAAAAGGACTTCCAGGTTTTTAAATGTTTGTAATCTGCCCTCCCTTCCCCCACCAAAGAAATGGTCTTTGTAGAATTGTCCACACTCTCAGCCAGGCCCATTAAAGCCAGAGCAGATTTAGGCCAGCATATGGGCAGACAGTGTTCTCTCCCTGACCAGGGTCAGGGCTCAGTTGTGACCAAGGTCTGAAGTCAGTTCAAGGTCAGGTTTGGCAGCAGAGTCTGGGCTCAGTCTGTAAGTGGCCATGGCTGTGTCTTGGTCTGTGGTCAGGTCAGGGTTCCATCTGTTTCCAGGGAGCACTCGATTCCGGTGTGTACCTGTGGGAACTGCTCATTGATTCAGCTGGTCTCCTGCCTCATTTGGCCCCTGGTTAACCTCTGTGTGAACCAATTACACAGTGACTGGACACCAGTGACCCCTGCTTGCCCGAGCTGCTGCCCAGGAGGCTCCAGCATCATGGAGCAAAGTTGCTTTCCAGCCTGAAATAGACCATTCTCCGGGTTCTCTCCAGGACCATGAGGCTCTGCTTAACTCTGCGGCCAGCGTGGTGACTTCCTCCATGAACTCACTCAATCTTGAGAACAGCCCTGTGGAGGTATGAATTATTATCCCCATTTTACAGACAAGGAAAACTGAGGCTTCCTTCTCTGCATCCAGGGGTCTGTGTGTCCCTTATGGTTGGAAGGTTGTTTTTACCCCTTTGGCTTTTGGAGCATGCCCAGTCTCATCTGGGTTCCCTGGAAAGTGGCAGAGAAGCAAACCTGGGCCATCAAGGAGACATTTCTTCTTTTGCAGAGTGCTCCAAGGTGGGAAGCCGATGTAGACGCAGGTGACCACACTTGATCTAGTCTCTTCTTAACTTGGGCCAGCCTTAAAGTCCTTTTCTTAAAAGGGATTCCAAAGTGAGTCAGTCACTGGGCAGGGCAGCTTTCCTGCCCCTGCAGGGTAGTTCCTGGGAAGTTTGGGAAGGGGCCTGGAGAGCAGATTTTGATGGTCCCCAGAAGGGCAGGGGCTACACTTAGCTAAGGCAGCCGGTGGTTCCACCATGAGGCAGCTGTGCCCGGCATCACTGCAGGCACTGGGCTCCGGGGGATGTCGGGCTGGCGTGCCCTGGGTCTGTTTTACCACGCCTGAAGGAGCTCAAACCTGGCAGTGCCCAGCTGCCTGCTCAGCCCTCCCCACTTGCTCCACAGCCAGGGTGGGTGGCCTGGGCTGCTTGCTGCCGGACCCTAGGATGGAGGTGCGGTGGTAGTTAGGTGCCACTGCAGCACGAGTGAGAGCGTGTGACGGTCTTGCTCCCAGGTGACTCTCCCCTGGCTGCCTCCTCCCTCAGCCAACCTCCTGTGTCTCCAGGCCTCTCCTCTTTCTAAAGCCCTTGCCCTGCTTCCTTCACCCGAAGGCCCCCACCTTGCTTTGCTGAACCTACTTCCCCTGTTGGAAGGAGCAGGGAGGGGAGCTGGGTCTTCCACGTGTGCCAGAACAAATGGTCCTGTTGCTACTTCCTTTACCACTGGCTGCTGTCAGGGCCTGACAAATGAGCATGGGCACCGCAGGTGACAGAGATGGATGGGGATCCCTGCAAGAAGGCCCCCCACACACTGCGGTTCTGTGTTCTCCTCCCCTTGGGATCAGGCTAATCAGATGGCCATTTATGGAGCCATTACTCAGTCATTTAGTTAGGCTGGGAGGGGCAGCATGAGGGCTCCCCATTATGACAGTCAGGACCCCTCCCGTGCCTGCCAGAGAGGGTCAGATGGGTCCCATTAGGAGGTGATGACAATGCAGTGACTCCAATCAGATTAGAGTCTGAGTTGTTCCTCCCCAGGGCTGGGCCAGATGGACACAACTCATAGCTAGCCCCACTGTGACAAGATACAAAGCCAGACCTCAGGGGCCCCCCATTAGCTCCAGGGCACCAGCCACAGTGGAAGAGAACCCGGGCTCTTGCCTGGTCACCTGCTTCCTCTGCATTAAACTGGAGATCCCAGCAAGGCAGAGCATTTGGTATGCAGACAATTCCCTGGAAAGAGATACTTTATGTTTGTGCAGTAATATATTCTCCATCCCGGGGCCTGTTATTGTACAATAAAACAAGAAGGCTGGGAATCAATAGAGAAATGTGAAAAAATGCTCTGAATCATTTTCATAGCCAGTAAATGTGGTTTTCAGCCAAGAAACATTTTCTTTTCTATTCTGAAATGGTGGGAGCAATTTTCAGGCCTGGGCACTGGGACTGAAGCTCTTTGCAGTTTCAAAAAGGTAAATGTCACCCAGAGGAGTGACTAGAACAAACTGGGGCTGTGACGAGCTAAACTTGGCTATATTCATGACGCCCACTTGGTAAGCATCTATTACGCGCCAGCTCTGTGCTAAGCACCTTCGTAGTTGATGGCTTCCATGTCTGGACAAATCCGTAGGGTTCCTGTGCTTTAGCCCCTGTATCCTGTAGGAATTCCCAAAGATGGGCCTAGAGGTTTTCCTTAAACTTTCCCAGTGAGAGCAACTCACTGACTCCAAAAGTCCTTGCCGCTTTTTTTCGGTAGTTCTGAGTACTAGAAAATGCTCTGACTTCTAGTCAAGATACTAGACTGAACAGTCTGGAGCCTTCCTGCTCCACTTTAAATCCAAATTTAAATGCTGGGCAAATACAAATATAATTTTGTCTAGTTTTTGGTAGGACTAGTCATATTAAGAAAGAAAATAATAATTTCTATAGGCTAGAAATAAAATAGAAATACTAGTGTGCAGGGGCTGAAACTATAAGCCCTCTGAGTGCTGAGACTGGAAATGTGACCTATAGTCAAGAAAAAAATGAAACAAAACAGTCAATAGACACTTACTCTGGGATGGCTTTGATATTAGAGTTAACAGACAAAGCCTTTGAAGCAGCTATATAGACATGCTTAAGGACCTAAAGGAAAATGTAATATTAATGAGCCTACAGATAAGGCATATTAGTAGAGAAATGGAAAGGTTATGAAAGAACCAAATAGAAATTCTGGAACTGAATATTACAATAATTGAAATAAAAAATTCACTGAATAGGCTTAATACCAGATTGGACATGGCAGAAGAAAGAATAAATGGATTTGAAAATAGATTATTAGATTTTATCCAATGTGGGGAAAGCATACCAAAAAGAAAAAAAAAGACTGATGATTAGTAATAGAGTCTCAGAAATCTGCAGGACAATATCAAATAGTCTAACATATATGTAACAGAAGTTCCAGAGAGGAATAGAATGAAAATAGGTCAGAAACTATTTTTAAAGAAATAATAGCTTAAGATTCCCGTATTTGATTTTTAAAAAGGAAAAACATAGACTTACAGATCCAAAATGTTTAGAGATTCCCAAGTAAGATACATTCACACATACCCATATTGTAGGAAAACTGCTAAAAAATAAAGATAAAGAGAAAATCTTGAAAGCAGCCAGAAGGGGAAAAAAAAAAAAAAGAAAACATTATGGAAAGGGTGACAAAGATGAGAATGACCAGAAGAGTTCTGGAGTGGGAAGTACATTGGTGTCATTTTTGACTACTTAGAGATTATAGATAGTTTTTATAATAGAGGCATGCAATCTGAATTATCTGATGTAATTATCTGATGATCAGAGTAGTCTGAGTTTGCCCTACACATTCATTGTACATACACAGACGTATGCATATAACAAGAAGCACATGACATTCCATTCACACTTACATTCATACATTTAAAAAAAGACAATTGCATCTACAACTATAAAAAAGAGCCAGATAAAAATTCTAGAACTGACTATTACAATAGTTGGCACCTGCAGAACCCTATCTGCATTGTATGCACCCACGGGGATGCAAAGCTCACACATATTCACAGGACCCCAGTCTCCCAAGGCAGTGGGAGGGCACTCAGGGTGCACACAGATACGCACAGATGTACTCAGTTGTCACAACACTTGTGAACATGCAGACCTGGTGTACACAGGGGCTTTTCTCTGAGAAGCGGTGAACCCAAGGCCAAGGATGGATGGGCGCAGAGCTCCCTGGAAGAGGGGCTGAGGGAAGCTGGCAGGCATTGGACATGCAGGGCTCGGGAGCTGGCAGAGGCGGAGGACACAGCAGCAGATGGTGCCCATCTTCGGAGAGCAGGATCTGAGGGATCCCTGGGTGGGCAGGCATTGGCTGTGGGTCCCCGGAAGAGTAGATGGCTTTGGTGCAGTTCTGATCCCAGAGCCACTCTCCCAGACACCCCCAGAGAGAGGGGTTGGGCAGGAGATGGCTGGGACCGGGCAGCAGGGCTGGGCCTCACTGGCTGACACCGGAAGAAAATACTCAGTTCCAGGACTGGTTCCCTGGTGGTTGCCTTTTTTTGGGTACAGATTGGGGGAGGGAGACCTTCCTTTATCACCTTTATTTATTTATTCACCTTTAAGGTGAAATGGCCTCCAAATCGGTGTTACACTTCTAGTCACCCCAGGGCAGAATTGGAGCAGAAAGGAGCAGAAAGTATATAAAAGAACACTGGCCTGGGAGTTGGGAGCCAGCAGCTGGGGGTGGGGTGCAGGTGGGGGTGTGGGAGGGCTGTGGGCCAAGACGAGCAGCATCTTAGAGCCAGAAGGTCCAATTTGGGCACGTGCAAGAAGGCAAGTCCAAGGCCCATCACAAACGCTCTGCCCCTAGAGAGAATTTCCGGGGGCAGCCTGGGCATCTGGAGATCTCATGAAGGCTGGATCCACACTTCTCCTCATCAGCAACTGCTGAATCACCTCCTGGCCCCCTCCCAGAGGGCCCCCCATGGGGTTGGACCAGCCATGCCCTGAGAGGGCTGCACCACCGAGCCTGAGCCCAGGACCATTAGCATTCAGCTCAGAGCCTGGGCAGGAAGGAGAGCAAAATCAGTGTGGCAGGAAGAAAAACAGTCCTTAATGGTACTGGAAGAAAAAGGATGAGAGAGAGGAGGAGGAAGAGGGGGTGCAGGTGTTGCTCCCAGCTGTTTGCCTGTGAGGGGGAGCCGTGAGTTGCACTAAAAGTAGTAACGGCTGATAATGGAGTGGCTGCTCTGAGCCAGTTGCTTTCCACCCATTAGCTCATTTTTAAGATTCAGAACAATCCAACGAGGTGATTGTGTTTGTCATGTTTTACAAATGAGGCATTAGGAGTTCGGAGAGGTTCAGTAACTTGTTCAAGATCACCGAATAAGGAAAGGTATAGTCGGGGGGCCTGAATCCAGGTGTGCAGGAGACTAAGTGGAACAAAAGCTGTTCCACCCACAAACACTTGGGCATCTTGTCAGGTGGAAGGATGTTGAGAAACACATCTAACTGGATTCTATCAGCCCAGCCCTGGCAGGAAAAGTGCCAAGGAATGGGGGATGGGGGTGGAGGGTGGGGGGTGTTGGGAATCTCCACTTACAGAGGCTCTGCCTTGAGCCTGGGATAGGTGGGGGAACAAATGAGACTCAGAGATCCAAGAAAGGCACTGGCATAGAGCCAGGCAGACAGCCCTGCTCAGGACACAAGGGTCAGAGGCAGGGCACTCAGAGGAAAATCAGGAGGTCATAGTGCACTGAGCACATAGCAGGTTGCACTCAAGTGATACCCATTCAATTCCCCACTACGGAGGGAGCAACCCTTCTGCCAATTCACGTGGTGCTGTGTTCTTTATTTGCCTCATCTCTAATCGTCCACATCATCTTACACGGCCACCTTGCAAAGAAGTTGTTTTCATCCCCATTGTTCAGATGAGGAAACTGAGGCCCAGAGAGGTGAAGTTCACTTGTCTTTAGTAAACCACAGATCCCAGAGCCTCAGGGTGCCCAGGGCTGTGTGTTTCCTGTCACTGCTCACAGCAGACTGTTTCATACCCCAAGGCCTTTGCACATGTGCTTCCCTGGGCCCATGAGTGTGATGGCCTGGCAGCCTTCTATGTTTTCTTGGGGTGCCCTCTGTGCTGGTCTTTGTGGATTTCCCTGGTTTCTCATTCTCAGGTCTGAGGGGTGGGTGCTCCAAGAAGGAAGTAGAGCTGCCTAGTCCCAGGCACAGGGAGGGTGGGGAAAAGGGCAAGAGACCCGGGGTCTGGCTCCAGCACTGCCTCAGTGCAGCTTGGGACCTTGGGAAAGTCTCTGCTCACCTCTGGCCCAAGATGTTGCCCCATCTGCCCAGAGAGGGATGGGCCTGGGAGACGTCTCAGGTGTCTCTCACCTGGGACCAGGGGTCAGCACACGTTTTCAGGGAAGGGCCAGATAGAAAATACTTTAGGCTTTGCACACTGCATGTTCTCTTCTGCAACTGCTCACCTCTGCTGTTGTAGACAATATGTAAATGAATAGCTATGGCTGTGTTCCAATAAAACTTTATTTACAGCAACACAGGATGGGCTGTATTTGGTTCATGGACTGCAATCTGGGGACTCCTGCTATGGACAATCTCAGATTTCTGGGTGCTAGAGATAGAGATGTATCACAGTCTAGTAGGGGATATGTGCATGTGAACCAAAATTACATGTTAGGCAAAGTGCCAGTGGGGGGTGACCCCTCAACAGGGTTTTGGCAGAGGAGGGAAAGGGCACCCTAGCAGATGAAACAGCATGCACAAACACTGGAGGCTTCAAAGTGCAGTGTCTTTGCAAAAGTTGTGGAATTTGATGTCTGGAGCATGAGACAGCAATGAGATCAGGGAGGATTTTAATTGCTGCTCTAAGGAGTGTGGATTTTTCAGCGAATAATTCTCAATTACTTAACTCCTCTTCAGTGACTAACATTTTTCCTGGAAGGAGTCCACCCCATAACTGCTAATCTCAGTCAGGGGTATTGGATATGCAATTTCTTCTAATTACATGGAAATGCTGGTTGTTCCTTCTCTGTGGGCACCGGAGCCCTGGGGGCGATAGTGGGCACCCAGGGGAAAGACAGAGGGGCCCAGGAGCTGAGCATGGCTGATGTGCCCCACAGTGAGCCCTGGGCTCTGATTTCATGCTCTGCCCCAGGCCAGAGAGCTTCTGCCTGTGTCATAATTATGCTCATCAAGAGATGCGTTGTCCTCCCCTGATCGGCCTAATTGTTCTCCTCAATTGGACAGCCCTGAAGTCATTTAGTAATGACAATCACCATGTGCTAGAATGGCATCAGAAGCTCACCTGTTTGTTGGCATTCTGAGCAGCATGGGGAGGGGGAGAGGCTCTGCCTGTCATTATAGGTGCAGAGCCTCGCCGAGCTGTTCATGTGCAATTACCATCCAACAGCTTGGAAATTACAGTCCGGTTACAGTGGCTGCTAACAAGGACTAATTATACCACCATGGAGCTGCCCTGGACACTTAAAACGAATGGCCACTGTGGGAACTTGGCAATGGGCAGGGAAAATCCCATGTCTTTTTGGAACAGAGGAAAAGGCTTCTAGGGGTGGGGTAGGGCTCAGCTGGGGACTCCTGGACATTGGGAGTTTGATTTCCCAATCACTATATCCAGACTAAAGTTTCATGAAGACATCCATCCACCCACCCACCCAGATATCCATCCATGCACCCATCTTTCCTTCCATCCTTCTTTCCTTCCACCTTGTCCCCATGGATGCCAGTTACTCACCCTCGTCCTGCTCCCGAGGTGCCAAGCAGAATAGGTGTCTTTCCTTCCAACCATTCCCCACCCATCTATCCATCCATGTACCCATCTTTCCTTCCTTCCATCCATCCATCCATCCACCCACCCATTTATCTACGCCACTATCTCTCCATCCCGTCATGCATCCTTCTATTTCTCCATCCATCCAACAAATTTCTACCAAGCTATCGCTTAGTGTGAGGTCTGTTGCATGATACTGCAAACCAGAGAAGAGTCAGGAGTCATCTCACACACGAGAAAACACAGAAGGTACTCAATAAATACTTTTGAATAAATAATAATAAAGAAAGAACAAATGTTTTCTCCTTTTCTCCACAGAGGGGAGGAGACTGTAGAGACTCAGCTAATTGGGAGGGTAAAGAAAGGGGAGTAGGAGATTTGAGGGAGAGGAAAAAATAGAAAGAGTTGTCCATCACCAGACATGCAGACAAGTCAAAGAGACAGAAGAGTAAAAGAGATGGAATGTGTGCATGCATGCCGTGAACTCAGGCAATTTACTTCACCTCTTTGAGCCTGTTATGCTACCCATAAGTGGGGATAAAAATAGTTCCTATCTCAGAGGGTTATTGTGTGAATCACATGAAAACATGCATGTAAAGCTCTTAGCACAGTGTCTGGGTTGCAGCAAGCACTTGGTGAAAGTTGCGGCTTCCTATAGCTATTAGCTGCCCTGCACTGCCTTCCTTGACTCCCCCAGCCTGCTTGACCCCCTGCTGTGGGTTCTCCCATCCTCCTGCTAACCCCCACTGGGCCTTGAAGTTTGAATTTGAGTCCACCCTGCCTAGAGGGTGAGGAAGATCATCCTTTGACTTAGAAGCCAAAGTGTAGATACTTGAGATATAGGGGGGCCTTAGGGCTTGGAGGAATGTTAGATCTGTCCTTGTGGTTGGAGCCCAGAGGGAGGACGTTAGGGCCAAGGCACATCAGCCAAGGAAGAGAAGTGAGGCTTGGGATTTGCTGTGGGGCAGTTGGGGAAGCACTGAGGGATTTTAAGCAAACAACTTGTATGTTTAAATTATTCCCCTGGTGCTGTGGTGGAAATTGATTGTGAGTGGAAGACAGATGGGTGATAGTGTTTTAGGGATGGAGCCTAGATGAGAAATTTGCTTTAGGTCCCCATTTTCCCCCATCCCACAGGCACACATTTATTCTCACACATGCTCACACACACTCACACATACACACACACAGCACTCTCTAAGTAGCCTGTCAAACTCGCCTTACATACCTTTAGCAACAAGGCCCTCCTGAGGGAGCCTGCTTCCTCTGTGACCAGCTCTGACAGTTGGAAAGCTTTTATCATATTAGTCTTCCACCTTTTCCCCATGGATTCCAGTTACTCACCCTCATCCTGCTCCCGAGGGGCCAAGCGGAATAGATTCTGGTGGAAGCCCATGGAGACAGCTCCTCCTGGGCCCAGGGCCAGCCCAGTTTGTGGCTGGTGGTTGATGTGTGGCCAGCCCAGGGCCCTTGGCTGGGCTGGGGGAGGTGGTGGTGGCATTTCCCAGGGGGGCTGCAGTGGACTGATGGTCTCTCTGTGGCCCCCAGGACACCTCACCCCCTGATATCTGTGCTCTGGTGTAGGTCCCTCCCACAGCAACATTGAGTTTGGCCATTGACTTTGCTTTGACCAACAGAATATTTCCAGACTGATGCTGAGTCAGTTTAAAACCTAAACTTTAAGAGGCCTGGAAGCTTCTGCTTTTGCACTCTTCAGAGCCAGTCTCCATGTGAAGAAGCTTGAGTTACACTAGTGATCCAGCAGTGGCCATGTGGAGAGAGGCCATCGAGAGAGAGACTGAGAAGCTGCCTTAGACACTCCAGCTGGGCTGGAGCTCTCTGCTCAATTCAGCTACAAGAGTGACCTCAGCTAAGCCATATGAAGCAGAACCCAGCTGGGCCTGCCTGCCCACTGCAGCAGGAGAAGTGGTAAATCCTTGCTGCTTTTAGGCCAGCCAGTGTTGGGATGGTTTGTATGTAGCAACAGACAACTGACACCGAGGAAGTACTTCCTGTCCCACTCTCAGGACACAGTGCCAGCTATAGCCAGAAAATCTGGGTTTAAATAAGATCTCCAGCATTGCTCAGCATGGCCCCAGGGTGTCATAGCCCTTTCTAGGCCTCACTTCTCTATCTATAAAGTGAAGATTTGCACTTAATGATCTCATCTCTTCTTGCTTTTCTTGGATGAGGCTGAGAGGCACTGGATGAGTTAATGACCCTCCACTCTCAGAATGAGCTTCTTCTCTAGGTATATATAAGATGAGGTGAGGTTTCTCACACCCATGGGTGAACTGACCAAGGAGTAAGCCTGTGCCTTTCTTTCTGGATGATCCACTTGGAATTATGCATGTCCATTCCAGCTGTACTAAAGCTGATCCAATGTTACCCGTGGCACCTGGTATGAAAGGCTACTGTTGAAGTGTTGATCTACTGGGAGTGCAGACCACAAACCCTGTGAAAACCTAGCCTCTCTGGCTCTGCTTCCTTGTTCCTTGTTAGGTTTTGGCAGCAAATGATTCATTTAAAAGCCATGATGGGAACAGTCACTGATATTTGAAACATTTTCCCCTTGATCACTTAACAACCCTCTCCCTATTTTATTATCTATCTGCAAAAATTATGATGCTTACACAAATTATGTTTGTATAATCATGTCTGAAAGAGTCTTTGGATCAAATTTTCTAGCCAATTTCTCTAAATGCAAGCTTTTGAACTTTTCTTCTACCACTGATGGGAGGCTTTTAAAGACTGTGCTATGTCAACATCGGAGGCAGCCAAGGCAAAACCATATCCTGTAAGGGATGACTCCGGGTTGGAGAAGAGAGAGGGAGAGAGTGGGGCTCCATCTGTGAAGCTCGTCGGGGCCCTCTCTGGGTTGAGGAAGCAGATGTGAGTGGGACCTGCTGAGGCAGTGACGACAAGGGGAGGAACTGGCTGGCAAATGCCAGTGCAGCCGAGGCCGAACTTACTCATAGTCTGAACTGCCTTAGGGAGGGGACAATCCCCCAGAGAGGAGGACTCTGAGATCCAGAGAGGGGAGGTGTCTTGGTTGTGCAGGGATGTGGTAACAAGGTGCCGCAGACTAGTCAGCTTAAACAGTGGAGATTTATTGGCTTATAGCTTTGGAGGCTGGAAATCTGAATCAGGGTGTTGGCAGGGTCAAGCCTCCCTGCTGTCTTTAGGGTTCTGGTGGGACTGGCAGTCAGTGATGTTCCTTGGCCTGTGGCATAACTCAGTCTTTGCTGCTGTCACATGGCTCTCTCTCTCTCCCCCTCCCTATTTATTTATCTATCCATCTGTCTATCCATCTCTTCTCACTGTGTCCACATTTCATCTGTGTATAAGGACACTAGTCACTGGATTAGGACCCACCTGTGATGTTTAGGTTCATGTTGGCCAGGTGATGGTGCCCAGGTGTCTGCTCAAGCAAGCACTGGCCTAACCATTGCTGTAGGTATGTTTGTGGCTGGTTAATAAACCGGCAGGCTGGTTTATTAAATCATCAGGCAGTTGGCTGCAGCTGTGACTGATTACATCAATGAAGGGCGTGTCTTCCACAATGATAGAATGCAGTTGGCTGGATTTAATCCAATCAATCAGTTGAAGACTTTAAAGTGAGACAGATAGACCTTCACTTCTTCTTCAGCTGCCCAGCGAAGCTTTTCCTGAGGAGGTCGTCAAAGTTGCCAGTTCATTTCCTGAGGGGTTCATCGAACATCTTCATTGGGGTTGCCAGTTTGCTGCCTGTCCTATGGAATTTGGACCCATGCATACCCACAGTTACATGAGTTACTTTTACAAATCTTATATTCATAGATACCTCTCATTGATTCTGTTTCCCTAGAGAACCCTAATGAATACATCACCCTAATCCAGTTTGGCCTCATCTTAACTAACAACATCTTCCAAGATCCTATTTCCAAATAAGTTCACATTCACAGAACTTGAACGTGTCTTTAGGGGGGTCACCAGTCCATCCATAATGGGAAGCCTCTTCCCAAGGTCATCCAGCTGGTCAGTTAAGGTGGGACTGATAGGTAGAATCTGAGACAGCCGCCCCTTTTGCTGTGTGGAGCTGAGAGCCCAGGAAGGGCCAGAAGTGCTTCTTTCCCACCCAACACATGTCTGTTGCCCTTGGAGGCATCTGCGTAGGGAGCAGGGGAGAGTGGTAGAGACTCCTCTTCCCTCTGACTCCTCTTCCTCAATGGCAAGAGGACATAGAGCTTTGAAATCAAAGCCTTTCTTGTCTGCCAAGCAAGTGGAATGCATCTGATGAGCCTCTTCAATATTTATTTTCCCAATAGACCTGAACAATTCTGAAGAGACACAATATTATGTTTCTCAGAAATTTCTCTGAATACATATTTATCAGAGAAACCTGAACAAGCTAAGAAGGGTTTAGACTCTTTATTTATGTGTTCAGTCATCTCCAGGGTGAGGGTTATACCAGCATAAGAAGAAGAGACAGTAATTAGATTGCATTCAGGCTGAACCCCAGCTCCAGCAAAGGTCTTATAGACAGGCCACTGTAGCTCTCTATGGACCCCAACAATCAAGATGTTTGTCCTTCAAGTTTATTCCTTTGGAGATCACTGGTTCTCAAACTTGGCACATATTGGAATTGCCAGGGAAGTTTTCAAAACTCCCATCCCTGGAGATTCTCATTTAATTCATCTGGGGAGCAATCTGAGCACTGGGGTTTTCCCAAGCCCCCCAGGTGAGTCATTGTGCAGCACAATTTAAGAACCACTGGTTTAGATGTGAACCCATCAGGGCAAGCTACACGCAAGCGTCATCCTTCCTCCTTTCCCCCTCTTTACCAAAGGTCTTCTGCACAGGTGGAAGGAGAGAGAGCCCTGAGGCTGAGAAGCAGGGCACGGGCTGGACTGATGGGCATGTGATCTGGACAGCACCACCAGGTTTCATGCTTGGAAGGGCCCCATGCCATTTTTACAAGGCTCAGGTGTAGCCATCTGGAAATTCTTAATAATGTTTGAATAAGGGACTCCGAGTTTCCATTTGCACTGGGCCTCACAAATTATGTAGCCTGTCCTGGGCAGGGGACCAGGGTTTTGGACCTATCTCTGGCTGGACAACTACTTTGATATTCATTGTTGGACACATCTCTTCTTTTCTGCACCTCCATTTTCTTCTTCATTCAAGAATTAAATCAAGCAGCCCCAAAGACTTTCTCTGTTTGTATCTGCACACACACACACATAAGGCCCCTAAGACATAATTGGCTGCCTTCAGTCAAACACGGTAATAACCTATGGCAACTGGTTCTTTGCAGAATCATGTGTCATTTGATTGAAGTCAACCAGGCTTATTTCCCTTCTATCATACAGGTATGTGTGCTGAGACCCTTCTCTGACAGGGGACAAGCGTTATAATATGTGAGCATGCACATTCTCATTCCCTTCCCCCTGTAGCTGAAAAGAATTCCTTCTGTGCCCATTCAGTTTCCCAGCAACCTCGCCCTGCCTTCTCAGGAGAATTCTGTCTTTGTCAGCTTAGTTCCTAGGCTTTTGTAAGGCACAGATGGCCAATGGTTGAGAAGCTGGGAACAGAAAAAGGGAAGGCAGGAGATTTGCCTTGGGAAGAGCAGAGTGTTTCCAAGGAGAAAAGAATAAAAGAGAAAAGAAAGATGGTGGAAAAGGAAGATGTAGGGGGAGTTTGGGGATGGAGATTGAGAGTGGTGGAGAGAAAAAGGTATTTGAGGAACAGCTGTCAGATTTCTGGATATTGAGAGTGGCAGATAGAGGAGAAGAATTTTTAAGATATTTTGCTATGCACTAAGAATGTACTCCCTGCCCCCCACCCCCATGCATGCTTTCCCTTTAGAGGTTTCTCGAGAGGGTAGGCATAAATCACAATTGCTGTCAGTTGTATTTTTCTGTCAGATTACAGATTCCTTGAATTGACCCTGCTCAGAGTCTGGTCCATTTGGGACCTCAGTTACATTGAAATGCACTGTTAAGTCACAGTTATGCAGATGTGACAAACAAATGTGAGCTGGGAAGACACTCCATGACGTAGTACAAGCATTTCATGAACTCTCTTGTACCCAGCACAAGCATTTCATGGACTCATGAACTCTCAGAGTGGGAAGAGATCTTAAGGGGGTCTAGTTCAAACCTCCTCCTTCCCTGTTTTGGTTTGCTAAAGCTGCCAGAATGCAATATATCAGAAATAGGTTGGCCTTTTCAATGGGGATTTATTAGGTTAAAAATTTATAGTTCTAAGTCCATGAAAATATCCAAATTAAAGCATCAAGAGGAAGATATCTTCTCTGAGGAAAGGCTGCTGGCATATGGGATTCCTCTGTCACATGGCAATGACTGCTGGTCCTTCTCTTAGCATCTCCAGGGTTCTGGTTTCAATGGCTCTCTCTCAGTTCCTGTGGGTCC
>PVKY010006874.1:0-15499 GCA_004027775.1 Bradypus variegatus | reverse complement strand
TTCAGGCTTGAAAGCTCAATATAGCAAATCAGGAACAGATAACAAGGAAAAAGATTAAGTACAAAACTAAGTGAAAACAAAATACAACAAAACTGTAATTTCTTCACTTTCTAGGCTTCAGAGTTATTATTAAATTATAAAATTCGTTTCTCCATTTAGAATGTTCTTTATAGGTAAATGAGAAACAGAACTCAAAAGCCTGAAGAACAACTGAAAGTCTCCCTCCCTAAAAAAGTTACAAAGAAAGGCTGAAAATACAGGAATAAGCAGAGACACACTCAGGGAAGGAAGGATGGGAGGGAGGGAAAGAGGGAGAGAGGGGTAAGGGAAAGGGAAGAGGAAACGAAAAGGAAAAGCAGAAATCACAACATCAGCATCAGAATTCCAGGTCAAAAGAGATTAAATGAGATTAAAAGGGATACTGAATAATGACAAAAGAAATAATCTCTAAAACTATGTTCAGCAAATGTTAACAGTAAAACACAGGGAGCAAAAATTCCTAGAGATACAAGGAAAGCTTGATAAACCAAAACTCTATTTGAAAATTCAACACCTCTTTGACAGCTCAAGTAGATATAAATTAAGAAAAATGTTACAGAAATATTTAAAATTAAACCAAGTCTAATGAATATGTAGTGGTACATAGGCTTTACCACTCTGTGACCTTGGGGAGGTCACTCAATCTTTCTTACCTCAGATTCCTCTCTTATAAAATGGCGATAAATAATACTTATCTCATAGGGTTGTAGTAAGGATTAAATGAGATAATTCATGTAACGTGCCTAAAAGAGTACTTGCCCAGTGTGAGATTCTCTTAGGTACTGGATATAACTCTACCTTTCACATTCTTATCTCAGGTCCAAGGAACATCTGATAAACTGATCATGCTCTTGGCCATATGCACACAAATCCCAAGATGTTATTGTCTATAACCCAATAAATAACCCAAGAAGTAAATAATGAACAGTTAACCATGTGTAAATTAAGAAGCTGTTTACAATAAACTTTGAAAAACTGAAGTTACAAATTATCTAAAAATTAAAAAATGAAGAATATTTGACATCAAAACCAAAGAGATACAGCAAAAGCAGAATTTAGAGGAAATTTTATAGCCTTAAGTGACTTTACAATTTTTAAAAAGCTTAAAATCAATTTGATAAGTATTCAATTTAAGAAAACAAAAAGAACATAAATCAAAAGAAAACAGAAGAGACTAAAGATAAAAGCCAAGTTTAACTAATTAGGAAAAATTTTAAAACCATTTCAGAGAATAAGTAAGTCCAACATTTGGTTTCCTGTAAATTCCAACAGAAATAGATAACTCTTGACAGCTCTGATTAAGGAGAATAAACATCCTCAAAGGCATATTTAAAATAGGATGTCTAAATCTTAACAGGTATTTCTCAGAATTATCTCTTTCCTAATGGCCTAATACCTTTGCGTGTTACAAAGGGAATTGAAAAAGGGGAAGAAAAAAACCCACCCTTAAGTCTGGAAAAACGTAAAATGATTTTTTAAACTTTTTTTTTTAATAAATTCAAACTTACAGGAAAGTTGCAAAAATAATACAAGAACAATACACAGAATTCCAATATGTCCCTTCACCCAGATACATCAACTTTTGGCAAAAATCATTTTTTAAAAAATAGTTAAAAAATGATTTTTAACTATTTTTTTAAAGCATATGAATCAAAAAGGAAAGCATTATTTTTCAAAAATAGCAATAAGGGATCACATCTATGAATTCTTGATTTACATTTATTTTACTAATAAGATACTATTTACTAACAGTCAACTATGCCTATTCATTGAGTTGTTTTCCTAAGCAATGGTGATCCACATTCTCATCCCTTCAAGTGAAAAGGGCATAGGGGGACACCACTAGGACAACAGGACAAATTTTCTGTGCAACCTACACTGGTCTCCACAGGATTTCTCTAATACACTGGCATACATGAACCCTTTATGTTAAAAGCAACCAACTCTTCTTTTTAGATAAATTTTAAATCCTTTTTTAAAATCGTCTTACAGATTTAAAATCCAAGCTTTAAGAAAGGTTTCTTGATTTCCTTGGATAGAAAGGACTATATCCTCCTTTGCATTCTTGCTAGCTCCAGTGAATGTCATACACTTGCAACTGTTACTGGTTTCTACAGTTTGACAGAGAGAAAGTAAGGATCAGCAACTCTGTTTCCACTCTCCTCCATTAAATCATGCATGGTAAAAAATGGTGTATATGGAAATTCATCTTCCTTAGCTCAATGCTCCAAATTGGAAACTTACTTTCAAATAAATCATCCACACATAAAGTTTAGGTAACCTTTGTTCAAGAACAAACTCCTTTCACTAAAATGTATATATTCTAAGATTCTCAAGTCAACACACAAGCCAAAATATATTTTAAGCAATATGGCAACCCAAATATTAGCTGAATAGCCTGCATTTCTTCCATTAAAAGAAACACAAAACTAAAGTTGAATAATAAAAAGGTCATAATACCCAGGAATTTTTTAAGTTTATTCTTCAATCTGTAATCTAAGCAGCCACAGTGCTATGAATGTAATTATTTATATCTTTTCTATAAAGAAGTGAAAAGAGTTTAAAAAGAAGATAAATATAAAAAAATGAAGTTTTTGGGCTTTCTAGTATTATTATTAAGATCAAATAACTCTGTATGACTGCTTGTTGAGCCATACATCGAGAGATGATAACTTTCTGTATGTATATTTTACAATAATGGAAATGGCTGAAGTTGTGGAACTGTACCCATGACGTTTGTGAAATCGTACATTGAAAGTTATCAGTTATGTATATATGTTAGAGTTTACAATAAAAAAATGGGAAAAAAGAATATGATAATCTAAAAAAAAGGATGAATTAACAACCTCATGAACTCAGGAACTAAGGTTATTTGATATTAAAATAAGATGAAGCTCTCAAGTAAAAACAATGTAACTATATACTCCACTCTCCATCATAAATAACAGGTTTCACCCACTGTATTTTTGTCCCTACCGTGTACGGAGGAAAGAAGTTGCTTGTTCTGAAGTTATTTTCATAACATAGCTTGTCTTTACCCATATTAAGTGTAAATATTAATATGTGTATGGATGTCAAAATGTATGAAACACATTTTTGCATAAGAATGAGTAGCCTTAAAAGATAGCTAATGTAGAAGGCAGTGATCATCCATTAAGTATATTTATTGTTATTCATTTCAGTTAATTCATTTGTAATTAGCTCACTGGGTATTTCTCAAAAATGTTTTATTTTGAAATAATTTTAGATTTATGCTTTGCTATAAATAATACAGTTATAGTCTTCATCCACCTCTCCCTATTGTTGACATGTTACATAATCATAGTATATTTGTCAAATTTAAAAATTAACATTGGTACAATATTGTTAAGTAAACTGTAGACTTAAAAAAAAATCAAATAACTTCTCTCCAGATGAACACTGTGAAATAAGTTATCTTCCATTCCCATTTGTTTTGTTTTGGCTGTGTGGCGGTCAGGGGAAGGAGAGATATTAAAAATGACATGCTATCCTGAATTGACTAGACTGATCGAGAACCAACTGCCTGGGAATGTGAAAACTTTAAAAAGTTAGTCATGAGCCCAAAAAGTGCTTAGCCACTTACCCAGAATTTAATTAATGAGTCGCAGTTTTCCACAGGTCGTTCCACTGCCAGTAAGAAGACAGTCGTGAACCTTGGGTCCCTTTTTTCACTAGTCAACAGTCACCCTCACCTACACGTGGAGTACATATTTGGCACTCAACAAATCTTGATTGAATGAAAACCTACCTCATTCATAGTAGTACCCAACCCCAGAGTTACACTCTTCCAAGCTACCTCCCCAAAGAGCCCTGTGCCCTACCTAACCCAAAGATTTGGGAAGGTTCGTAGGAAAGCGCAGGGGACCTTTGAAAGACTGGCGCAACCTAGGACCACTGGGGCCTATTCCAACCCGACTTCTCAGAGAAAACTGGGACTCAAGGGCCTGAAGCGCGGCTAGGAGGCTTTACTTCCACAAGGAGTACCCGACAGGCCGCAGATCCATAGCCTCCCACCCGGGGGCGCTCAGAAATCTAGGGGTATATCGCCTAAAGTAAGTACCTGAGAGGCTGCGGCACAGAGAGGGGCTCGAGGCTCTCATTACGGAGGCCAAGGCCCGGAGCAGACCAGCCGCGCCTATTGGCTGAGGGCTCCGCGCTCCGGATCTGCAGGACAGCACTGGTGGCAGAGAGATACCTCACGCCTCAGGAGGCTCCTGGCTCGAAGACCCCAGGTGTTTCGCTTCCAGCTGCGAGAGTTGTCACTCTCGCGTCGACTGGCGCTTTTCAGCGTTTCCCTCACAGCTCCGGCATTCACTTCAGCCTAAAGCCCAAGAGCCCGCCGGTTCCCAGCGCGGCCATCGTTAGTGTTTGTTTTCATCCTCTTGGTTGAAGGCGGGGGAGGCGGGGGAGGAAGAGGGCTATGGGGGAAATCCCGCTGCCAAATCTTAGACGCACTTTCGCTACAGCATGGACGCAGTATTTAGTCTTTTTGTTATCCAAATTCCCATAAAAGTTTATTTTCTTTCCATCTGTCTTCCTAACCAACTGTTTAAATCTCTCTTGAGAAAATAAAGGAATAAATAGAGGGTCTTTGAAAGGGCGAGCACAGTTGGGTCCCGTGTAGAATGTGCACAAACGAACACCAAGTCACTGCTGTAGCGGCAGTGAGGACGCGGCGTGGGGCGGGACCTGACGCGAGGGGGGCGGTGCAGCTGTTGCGCGCCGTGGCTACCTGTGAGCGGCGCCGCTTCCGGAGGAGGGCCCGACCGGCTGGTTGGGTCGGTGGGTGGGGAGTGAGGCTGGTAACCTGCCAGCCGCTGAGAGATGGGTGACGGGCCTTGGCTGGTTTCGAGTGGCAGGCGCAGTTAGACTTCTGTGCCCATCTCCAAGGCACCCCGGAAAAGCTGCGGAGTCGCCTCCCGACCCTGTCTCTCCCATCCTCTTTCGCGCTTTTCTTCCAACGTGCCGGGTCTTTCCTACTTCCTAGCTCTCAGCCTTACGATTTGGATTTCTTAGGGTGAAGGGAAAACCTGCTTAATTCTGCCTAGGGGAGTTGTGATTTATGTCAGCTGCTTCGTGTCCTGTATAGTTAGGAAGAGACTTCCTATACCTTTTGATTAATTAATGCCATCAACTCCATTAATCTTTAGCGGTTCTCGGTTGAAACAACAGGCGTTAAATGAGCCACCGAGATTGAACTCCTAATAACCCTCAAACAAGAGCAAGCCTGTCTCAGCCCTGCGTTGGTGGAGAAAACCCAGAATTATAGGTACAGCATCTTTTACTTGAATAGAATGAAAATTTGTAGAAAAGGGGCTGTTGTAGCCTTTCAGTCATTTCTTTAAGTCCATGATAGGTTTCTAATGTTGTTTTTTTCTTTTAACCTTTACAGAGCGAAGATTATAAATGCCAGAGCCATTTAATTTGAATTCTGACACTTCCTTAAATACCTTCGTACACCAACAGCTTAATTGGGAAGAGTTCAGAAAAAGTAGCAGAGAGGAGAGACAACATTCACGTTCACCATGGCTATACCAATAACAGTGCTTGACTGTGATCTCTTGCTGTATGGCCGAGGTCACCGGACATTGGATCGCTTTAAGCTGGATGACGTGACTGATGAATACTTGATGTCTGTGTATGGGTTTCCTCGACAATTCATTTATTACTTGGTGGAGCTCTTGGGGGCAAGTCTTTCTAGACCTACTCAACGATCCAGGGCTATTAGCCCAGAGACACAGATCCTTGCAGCATTGGGCTTCTATACCTCAGGTTCCTTCCAGACTCGTATGGGAGATGCTATTGGAATCAGTCAGGCATCTATGAGTCGTTGTGTTGCCAATGTCACTGAAGCACTTGTGGAAAGGGCCTCACAATTCATTCACTTTCCGGCTGATGAAGCCTCCATGCAGGCTCTGAAGGATGAATTCTATGGATTGGCAGGGATGCCAGGAGTCATAGGGGTGGTTGACTGCATCCACGTGGCAATCAAGGCACCAAATGCGGAAGACCTTTCCTATGTGAACCGCAAGGGTCTGCATTCTTTAAACTGCTTGATGGTGTGTGACATCAGAGGGGCAGTAATGACTGTGGAAACAAACTGGCCAGGCAGCCTACAGGACTATGCTGTGCTGCAGCAGTCTTCTCTCAGTAGTCAGTTTGAAGCTGGGATGCACAAAGATAGTTGGCTGCTTGGTAAGTTTGCAGGCATATTTATTTCATTTTGTAGCCATAAAAAAAAATTATGAAGCAGAATAGAATGAAATGTGGGGGTCTATAAACCTGGGTCCCAGTCCTGTTACATTTTTTTGAGACTTCAGATGAGAACTCTGAACCTTAATTTTTATCATTTATAAAAATTGTCATGATTAGGTAATATATAAGAAAGTTCATTCTAAAGTGTACAAATGTATAAGATATTTTTGCAATTGGTGACTGTCACCATGATATCTATATGAAAATGATATTAGATGGTGCTAAGACAGTTCTCATTATAGAAACTCACTTCACAGATATGTCTAACTTCCATACAAATAGGTTGTTTAGAAGAGTTGGAAAGCCTTTCTTAGTGATATAGAGTAGCACAGGACCCCATTTAATACTGAGCAATGTAAACTGAGAGATGACTGTCCGGCTATGGAGAGTACAGTTAGTTAATAGTGATAAAACCCTTGAGCTTGGCAGATTAGTTTTTTGTTTTTGTTTTTGTTTTAAGTACTACTCTTACATGAACAATAGGAGAAGGGTTATCTTATATATCACATATGATGTGAGAGGTGAAGATAAGTTGGGTTTGGAAGACTTCTCTTTTAGGACCACTGATCATATCTGTACTGCACTTGCTCATAGCACAGTTCTTAATATGTAGTAGACGCTCAGGAAATATTTCTCTTTGACATACTCATTGGCACATTGAAGAGAAACTTCCCCTGTTGCAAGTGGAGAGAGATTGCTGCCAAGTAATTGGTTTAGTACTGTCAGAGTATCCTGTGTAATATCTTGGAACTTACTGATTTTCTTGAGTTGTTGCTTCTACATGCCATTATCTGTGCCAGAACATAGGTACTGGCATCTGACTTACTTTCTTAGAAATTTACCTATCCTGCCTTCAATGCTCCAGTTTATCTCTACCCTGCTAGACCTTCATCTTAAGTGTCTAATCTAGCTACTTTTCCCATAGCTGTAGGAGTACTGAAGTGCCAAGCTGATCTCTTATGAAACTCTTTGCTTTGGTACCTTAGCAACCAAGCTAATACTTATTGAGCCCTTAGAATTTGTCAGGCAATGTTTTAAGTACTTTGCATGAATTCTCTCTTTTAATCCTTAAAAAAACTTAAAAGAGTTAGATACTAATTATCAGCATTTTTATAGGAGAGGCAACTGAAGCACAGAAAATTTAGGTCACTTGCCTATGGTCATTCATCTAGAAAGTGGTGGAACAAAAATTAATCACTATGCTATGCTTCCAAATTAAATACTGAGGTAGGTTCCTGAACATTTGTCAGGAGTGGAGTGGCTGGGGCTAGAGTGCTTCTCAAGAAGCTCCTCTTTGCTTCTAATCATCAGGAGTCTGATTGTTTTGAATCTGAAAATGAATTTATTAATGTTATATCAGGGCCTATCACTGTTTCCATCTAAAGTTCACATACCTTCCTTGCCATTTGTATTAAAAGTGAGTGAAATTAACATATTCTATCCTCTAGTGTCCCTTCTTTCTACTTAAACCTTAATGGCTAGTTCCAGTGTTATTAGACTTGTTTCATTTTTTTAATATCTTATGTATTTATTTGTTTATTTTTTAGACTAGTTGCAGGTTTGCAGAAAAATCATATAGAAAGTACAGAGTTCCCATACACCCCATCTCACACACAGTTTTGTCTGTTATTAACATTTTGCATTAGTGTGGTTAGACTCACTTCATTTTCATAAGAACTTTATTTTAATAATCAAATACTTCTTTGAGTTGCAAATACTGCAAAATAAATTGTATAATGTTCAGGAAGTGCTAGTATATTAATGTTTGGATAGGCAGGGCCCAAATGTATCTATCAAGTAAAAAATAAGCAGGAAAGTACAGTTTTGAGATAAATCTGATTTTATTTTAAGTCATTGTCTCACCAATCACAGGAACAGTGCCTGAAGGCTGGGGTTTCTCTGTGTGATTTTTGAATGTTTGAGTGACATTGTACCATTGGTTAGGGTTAGAGAAGATCAGAGAGGTAAGGCTGGTCCTCTGAGAAGCCCAGCAGTCATTTAAGTGGTGTCTGAGTTTAGCCGTTGCTTTTTGTAAATACAGTTTCTCTAGTACTTCATTACCAAAAGAATAAAACAAACAAAAAACAGAATATTTCAAATTATAAATGAAGAACTGATAAACCAAGAAATAGTCAATATGTACTGTGTGCTTAGCATTGTCCAATAGAAAACATGGTTTCTGTTTTTTAAAGTTTATAACCTTGGTGAAGACACAAGACTTGATAATACATAAAACAACTATGGAACAGTACAAGGCAGCAAAACATCAAATACGTAAATTGGCATATAATTGCTGGAGGAAATCAGAAAAGGGAAAGATGAATATTGCTGGGAAGGTGTCATGGAAGGGTAGATACTGAAGTGGGCCTTGGTCATTATAATAACAACTACTAACTACCATTTCCTGAACAGTGTGCTAAGAGTTTTATGTACATTGTCTCATTTGATCCTGAATGCAACCGTGAAGCATCATGATTCCCGATTTTGAGATAAGCAAACTGATATTTTAGTTTTTCAACGACATCATATAAGGTGTTACTCTGACAATCTTTTTGTAAAGAACTTCAAGGTCATATGGAAATTACCAATTTTCTTTTTCTCCACACTTTGGTAAACCAGATTCATTTGGAATTGCAGCTTTAAAATAGTTTTTTACTGGATATAGTTGAAAATAAGTAAAAATTCTGAAAAAGTTTTGTATACTTATCTGATTCTCTTCTTTCTGGAAAGTGCAGAAGTGGAGGGATACTGCAACAACATTTAATAAATGTTTATTAAGTTCTGTTTTGGAACCAGCACTGAGGATGCTAATAGGAAAGAGGACTTAGGAAGTTGAGGAGGTAGAAATTGATTCCCTTAGTACTATGGGTACCAGCTTGTGAGCTCTGTAGGAAGACTAGTTTGAAGACTCCTGAACAAGTACGGTGTTTCTCAAACTTTCCAGCTCAAAAGAATCATTAGGGGAATTTATTAAAAATATACATTACTAGGCCCCACTTCAAACCTAGAGAATGAGAATCTTTAAGAAAAGAGTCTAGGCATCCATTTTTAACAGATCCCTAAATAATTTGCATGATTGGGCACTTTGGAAAACATCGGTCTTTCGAAGATGTGTGGACAATGGAATGATGTGGGTGAAGATTGCTAGGATTATGAGGAATGACAAAATGTTTTTAAAAATAAATAAGGTAAGAGGACTGTATCCAAAGAACACTATTGGATTTGTGGGATGAGATAGAGGAGAAGCCAAACCTAGAACTGGCTGTGATTCTGCCTTATGCTTTTGTGTATTTTCACCTAAGGTGTCATTCCTTCCTGTCCTCATTCTCATCTTCTCTTTAGACTGTGTTACCTAATTGCCCTTCTCTAAATGTAGCTGCTCCTGCAAACCATTCAGCCTGAGTTCTTAATTCTTCAGCTCTTGGCCGCTTTGCATAAAATCTGCCAGAATATCTTCTGAATGACTGATCATGTAAACAATTGTAATCTGTTTAGCACATCTGATCGTAATCCTCTCCTGAGTGTGTGCCTTCCAGTGGTGCATTGATTATAACCAATTAATAGGACGGTGCATTTTACAGACGTTTTGCATTGCATAGTTCGTCCTGTATGTCTCCCCATTTAAGACCCATTCAATTCCTTAGAGAAACTTTAACCAATATCACAATATCTTTTAGCATCTCTGTGCTTTGGCATTTATCTTAAAATTTTATCTTATTCTCTTCTACAGCATTACACCGGTGTTTTAGTGACTGAACCTGACATTAACATTGACTGACTAGTCCCTTCCTTTGCCTGACAGATCAGAGACTGCCTGTCGTATCTTTTGGTATTCTCATTGGTAAAACAAATCCAATAATATCTAACCTTGAAGAGTTGGGATGTGGGTAATAAGAGATAATACTTTTAAAGTGTCTAGCACAGTGCCTGCTATGTAGTAGGTGTTCAGTAAAAAATTGGTGTTATTTTTTCATCATGGGAGCCAGTGGCATTTTGGGTCCATACCCATGCTTCTAACAGTCTAGGTAAAGAATTAAGAAAAACAGAATGTTTTTAAAAGTTATTCTGAGGAGTTCAGTGCTTTACATATATCTGAAAAATATTTACAACACAAAAAGCTATGAAATAAGGGAGGGAAGATATTAATAGCATCATTTTATACATGAAAAGTCTGAACTGCGATGAGGTTGAAACACTCAGGATCACCCAGTGAGCATGTGGAGGAGCTAGTCTCAACCCTGGTTTCTGGGACCAGAATAAAGTCTGTACCAGCTGACTATCTCAGTTTTGATGGTCAGGCAGGTCTTGGACTGATGAACAATGGGGAGTAAAGGGAGAAGGAGTAGAGTGGAGAAATTTAGTTCTGTAAATATATCATCAGTTTCTTAAATTCAGTATTTAATAGGGATGGGTTCAATTAGAGAGACTACTTTGTACTTAGGAAAAGATGAGTCAGCTAAATATAAAACTTGAGAATTTTGTTGATGGTGAGACTTCTTAGATATTTAAAGGTAATTCAGTTCTTAGAAATGTAAGCTCATAAAAAGAAAGGAGTCCTACATGTTTGGAACGATGCACAGCACACCCTGAACATTCCATAGCTGTTCGCCAAAATTGATGTGTCGTGAGCACAGCAATTGTGCAAGTAGGTATTCCTAAGGCCTATTTGTCCTATATTTCTAAGAGGTTGTGCCTGTACATAAGATACTTCATCTGCCAGGGGTAGTGAGTCATGACAATTAAACATAGAAACGTGCTTGTTTGTTGTATTAGGACATTGCATCCCAGTTTTGTTTTTTTATTTTCAGCACCTCCCAGGATCATTCCATAAGGAGGTCACTTAAAGGAAATGCCTTGCGTATATTATTTTAATTGACTTCCGATTTAATTTCCTTATCACTCACCTTTACCATTTGCATGATTATGTTTATGCTGTCCTTGTTAATGTGGAATTCTACTGGTTCCTCTGTTACAAGTAAAGGCATGGTTCTAGTGAGTGTAATACCTGGAAAGGCAGAACACCTGAGTCCTGATGGCTGCTACAAATGCTGGGACTTTATCTCATTCTTAGCACTGAGAGTGTGAATGATTGTTGTCTGTGTAGTACTCTGAAATCCCCAGGTGGTGCTTTCAGACTTGAAACTTTAATGGTAAAGTTAGAAATTTTCCTGATAAGTGTCTTGAGATCTCCTGGGAAAATTCTCTTTATCTTTCTTGCTGTCTCACTCTTCAGAGATATCCAATCTTGCTATGTGATAGTTTTTACTAAGACTTTTTATTAAAGAATAGTATCTCTGAATTCAGAAATTCCAGGAATTTTTTTTCTTCCAATGCCTTTACCTCCTCCCTTCATTCTTTCAGACTTGGCTTTCTTTAACTTGCAGCTTTTTTCTCGGTCTTAACCAAGGATATACTCAATCAAGACTCATGTCTTTCTGCTCATGACAGTAGCATGCCTTTTTTTTTTCCCAAGAAAATTTGTAGATTTACAGAAAAATCATGCATAAAATACTGAGTTCCCATATACCACCCTATTATTAACATCTTGCATTAGATTAATCTGGTACATTTGTTACAATTGATGAAAGAACATTTTTATAATTGTATTATTAACAATAGTCCATGGTTTACTCTAGGGTTCACTGCTTGTGTTGTACAGTCCTGTGGATTTTCTTTTTTTCTTTTTAAATTTTTATTCTTGTAACATATATACAACCCAAAATTTCTCCTTTTAACCAAATTAAAGTATTTATTTCAGTGCTGATTATGTTCATAATGTTGTGCTACCATCACCACCATCCACTACCAAAACTTTTCTGTCATCCCAAATAGATGCTCTGTACAATTAAAGCATTAACTTCCTATTACCTACCCCCAATCCAACCCCTGGTAACTTACATCCTAGTTTGTGACTATGAATTTGCTTATTCTAATTATTTCATATCAGTGAGATCATACAATATTTGTCCTTTTGTGTCTGGCTTATTTCACTCAGCTTGATGTCTGCAAGGTTCATCCAGTATTGTCACATGTATCAGAACTTCATTGTGGCTGAGTAATATTCCATTTTGTGTATATACCACATTTTGTTTACCCATTCGTCAATTGATGGACACTTGGATTGCCTCCATCTTTTGGACATGCTTTCTTTCTTTTTTTTAAATGCAGTTTTATTGAGTTATTCACACACCATGTAATCCATCCAAAGTATACAATCAGTGGCTCACAGTATCATCATATAGTTGTGCATTCATCGCCACAATCAATTTTAGAATGTTTTCATTACTCCAAAATAAAGAAAAAAATAAAAAAGAATACCCAAAACATCCCACACCTCTTCTTCTCCCCTATTACGTATATATATATATATATGTATATAGTCTTTATTTCATTATTCATCTGCCTATATACTGGGTAAAGGGAGTGTCAGTAACAAGGTTTTCACAATCACACAGTCACATGATGAAAGCTATATAGTTATACAGTCATCATCAAGAATCAAGTTTACTGGAACAGTTCAACAGATTCAGGTATTTCTTTCTAGATATTCTAATACACTAGAAACTAAAAAGGAATATCTATATAATGCATAAGAATAACCTCCAGAATGACCTCTCGACTCTACTTGAAATCTCTTCGCTAACTGAAACTTGATTTTGTTTCATTTCTTTTCCACCTTTTGGTCAAGACGGCATTCTCAATCCCACGATGCCAGGACCAGGCTCATCCCTGGGAGTCATGTCCCTCATTGTCAGGAAGATTTACACCCCTGGGAGTCATGTCCCACGTAGCAGAGTTGGCTGAGAACAAAGAGGCCACATCTGAGCAACAAAAGAGATTCTCTGAGGGTGACTCTTAGGCATAATTGTAAGTAGGCTTAGCTTCTCCTTTTCGGAAAAAGTTTCATAAAGGCAAGCCCCAAGATCAAGGGCTTGACTTATTAAATTGGGCATGATTTCTTTTTAACACAGCATTTTCTTCTTGTTTTTTTCTGGTGTCCTTTACTCCAGAGGCTGTTGAGTTTTCTTGTCCATTCTCAGTCTGTATTCCTGAATTTCCCATTCTTGTTTGTATCCACTTGTAATCATTTATGATTTCTTTGCCCCTTTTCCACAGGTGACAGTTCCTTCTTTCTCCGTACCTGGCTCATGACCCCACTTCAGATTCCTGAAACTCCAGCTGAATATCGGTATAATATGGCCCATTCTGCCACTCATAGTGTGATTGAGAAGACTTTCCAAACCCTCTGCTCCCGATTCCGCTGCCTGGATGGATCTAAGGGGGCACTGCAGTACTCACCAGAGAAGTCCAGCCACATCATTTTGGCTTGTTGTGTTCTCCACAACATCTCCCTGGAGCACGGGATGGATGTTTGGTCCTCTTCAGTGATGAGATCCATGGAACAGCCCCCTGAAGAAGAATATGAGCATATGGAGTCCCTGGACTTAGAGGCTGACCATATCCGTCAGGAGCTGATGCTCACTCATTTTAGCTAATGTGTAAGGTGGGAGGAAGGAGACTTTCTAGAAGGAGTTGTGACAAGCTTTTATCCTCACCACCCCGGCACCATTCCATCATCTAGCATGACTGAGTGTGGGGACACTTGTCATAAATTGACATTTAATGTGTATGTTGTAGGAGGATTTGGGCTATACAAGAATAACTTGATTCATATGCAAATTTATTAACTAAACTAAAAGTAAGACAATAGTTTTCTACTGTCCAGTTAGCCCCAGGCTGAGTACCATTCATTTGAAATCTCACTGGTTGTACACATCTATGATTGTACCTATAAAATCAAAGTAAAGGGGAAAATATAGTCCAAACATTTTCTTTAATTTCAATTATCTGGAGATTTCAAATGAAAAAAAATATTTGTTTGCCCTGAATTATGTAGATGGTATTTTAGTTTTTCAACTTTACTGCCTGTGTAGGCATAATCTGAGGCAAATGTGAAGAGTATATTTAAGTTGGGGAATGGTATTCTGCATCAGTAAATGGCTGAGTTTACAGCTTTGTTCTTTTAAGATGATGTAAGGGACAGCCTATAACTTCCATCTTTAACTGCAATAATTTGGCTATCGTTTGGACCAATTCCTAGGGAAAACATCTGGACTCCAATTTCTTATTTCTAACCCTAAACAGGAATTAGAGACTATATGGATTCAAGAACCCAAAGAGTTTAACCCAACTCAAATACATATAAAATAGCAAATTTATGCTTCACAGGGTATCTAAAGACCTTGATAAATTGATGGGCAAATGAGATTCATTGAGCTTTAGACTACTTATGTCTAAATAGATCTTATTGTCATGATTTAGAATGTTTGTTCAGCTATTCTGTTTTGGAATTCCTAGTATTAGAAGAAAGAGGGAATGAAGAAGGTGTGTGAAAGTATTAAAAAGAGGAGGTAAAAGGAATACAATTTCTTGGCTTGAAATGAATTCTGGAGTTAGACCTACTTGGATATCTTGTGTGGAAAGTGATAGGCAGAATTTCCCAGGAAATAAAAAATTCTTCACCATGTCTTTTTTCTATACTGATGTAAAAATAACCTGATTGGAATAATGAAAGTGTGAATTAGGTTCACACATTTGTGCCTTTGCTGGGGCAAAAAGACTTTCCTGAGGATTGTTTTGTTGCCAGTTTCTCAGCCACTCACCATGTGATATCTCTGAACTCCCCTCTTGGATCATTTCCTACCTGCCTTTGGCAGTGTTAATCTGGTGATTTTCAAAGTAAAGAAATGAACAGCGGATGACAGAAGAGATTTGGAAATAAATTGAAGGTGATTCATCCCCCAAATTAAAAACAATTATGGATTATCTGCTGTTCATTTCTACTCCAAATGCTATTTTCCATCGTCCTACTCTATAAAGAGTGAGTTCACTTGGCAAGAGGTTGAGCTTAATCTGTTCAGTGAGGTCATTGAGGTGATGGACAAATTGGAGATGAATGGAAACTTTATGCATTCTGCAATACAGATGCCCTGTTACATTTTTTTTTCTTTGTAAAGTTTTACTTGTGTCCTGAGTTTGCTTTGTCTCCCTGATAAGGCAGTGCTTAATTCTCACTGCCTTCTTCAGCTTCCTGAAGTGGGTATTTCCCCCATAAAGTTTTGGTTCTATTATGTGTATTATATCAGGAAAAGCTTACTGCCACACATGTATCATAAGTGGCAAG
>PVKY010006873.1:0-15500 GCA_004027775.1 Bradypus variegatus | reverse complement strand
TGGTGTACAATCAACTGTTCACAGTACACTCATATAGTTATGCCTTCATCACCACAATCTATTTATGAACATTTTCCTTACATCAGAAAGAATGAGAATAAGAATAAAAAATAAAAGTAAAAAACAACACCCAAATCATCCCCCCATCCCACCCTATTTTTCATTTAGTTTTTGTCCCCAGTTTTCTACTCATCCATCCATACGCTAGATTATATTTTATCCTGAAGACAAGGAGGGTCTACTGAAAAATTTTAAGCAAGACAGTGAAATAGATAATGTTGTTTTAGAAATTTGATAAAACTTGGTGACTAATTACATGTCATGAGTAAATGGTACAGATGTCCAGACTGATTTTGATATTTCTGTCTTCAGTATCTGAGTATAGGATAGAACGAACCACTATGGGAGAGAGCACTGTGGAAATGTGCAGATACCTGTTGGAAAATGTCACATTTGGCTTGTATATTCTTAATTTGCTGTAGCTATACATTTCTTCAAGTGGAGATGATATATACATATAGAAATGCTGGTTTGGATTTCAGTGCCAACTTGTCCCACCCCCTAGAATTCTCTCATTCTTTGGCTTTCATGGCACCCCTCTCCTGGCTTTCCTCTCTGGTGCTGGGCTATTCCTCCTCTGCCACAGGGTACAGTAGGGCTCCCCGAGATCCTTTCTGTTCAGAGGGAAAACACCTTCTCTTTGGGTGATCTCACTCTCACCAGTGGTGTCAACTACCAGCTTGGGGGCATGATAATTGCAGTTTAGGAGAGGAGGTAGGAAAGCTTGACAGCACAGAAGTAGAAGGAAAACCAGAACAGAAAGAAGTAATGGAAGCTTCCAGTGGAAAATTTGAAAAATCAGTTATCAACAGCCTAAAATTCTACCTAGAAATCAAGGAAACACAGGAACTGTTCTCTATTTATTGGGTATATCAGATCACCTTTATCAGAACAAAGCCAGATTGCAGTGGGCAGGGGTGAAGCCATATTACAATGGATGAAAGAGTAAAATGGGGTGGGGGGAAATGAGGAGAAGAGGAGACAGGAGACAGTGTATGTAAATAAATGTGTAAACAGGATGATGGGGAATAAATGAAGGGGTAGGACAGAATCTAAATCCATTGCACTCCTCCATTTACATCTTTAATAAAAATGTATAATAAAACATAAAGCAAAATAGTTCATTGAAACACACTGGAGAATAACAAGACCATTTCATGTCACTGAATTGGCTGTTAAAAAACAACTAGATGTCTTCATTTATCTTTCCTAAATTTTGTCTTTGTTTTTTATTACCATGATAAAGAAAACTCTCCATTCATTAAGCCTGATGAACTATGGGTTTTAAAATGCTCCTAAAGGTAATAATGTTTCTCCCATAGGCTTATGTTAAATTATATTAAGATAGTTATTGACATCACAAAATGTTCTCAGAGGAGTTCAGGTCGATCCAGTTCCACAAGTGTTTATTGATTATCTTATTGATTATCTATTGAGGGGCAATTACTATGCTAAGTTTGGGGGACCCAAATAGGGTTAGCATTAGTCTCAAAAAAAGAACCAATCTAGATTACTTGACAATTTTAATATAATGTAGCAAGAACTCAGATAATAGTAAGTATGATGAGTATTGGCCACACTTAATCCAACCCCATGATTCAGGCAACTAGTACACTAAAGCCAGGCCTGAAGGATAAAGGAACATTAGCCAGCAAATGCAGAGATAGGGCATTCAAGAGAGAGGGAATAGTATGGGAGAGTTTCAGATATATATTATACCATCAATATAGAATTTGTGTTACATGAATAATATTATATGCAACAGTCTGATTTGCTGAAACAGAATATATGAATCATGGGAGCAAAGGCTGAAGAAGAAGGTGAAAACAAATTTATGGAGAGCCTAGTATGTCATTGTAAGAAACTACTGTAGGTTAATGGTAGTTAGGAAAGATATTTAAGCACTAGCGTATCAGGGTCAGGGTTACATTTATAAAAATCACTCTCGCTGCAATGAAAAAAAGATGAGACTGGAGGAAATGAAGCAAGGTAGGAGGATGTTACATGGACTCAGAGGAGGGACGATGAAGGCCAGATACAACTGTAATAGAAATGGAAAGATAGGAAAGATTCAATGTTTGTTCAGGTGATGAGAGCAATCAGCAGCATTTGGTGGTGAATTGGAAGTGACTGGTGAGGTGCAGAAGTGTAGCACAGCTAGCAGGTTTCTAGTATTGGTGACTTGGTGGATTACAGGGCCATGAATCCACAGAGTATAACTGGAAAAGGAATAAAATTCAGTGGAGGGAAAGACAGGAGGTGATGCATTTAATTCCAGACATGTGAAGTTTAGGGTAATGGTGAAACTTCCAAGTACATTTGCCTGCAGGAAGTTGTATTCACAAATGTGAAACCTAGCAGACAGGTCAATGCTGAAGGTATGGATATGGGGATTATGATACGTAAAACCATGAGAATGGATGAGAATGCTCTGATAATGCAGAAGAAACTTTCGTATTTACTATTCAGATTGTCCTTTGAATTCTTTCTCTTTTCATACCTACACTTCATTTTAATGGAATTTTATCTTCTTGGAGGGATGCCACCATTTTCAATTAGCCAAAGAGAGAGAAATTTCTGGACAGGAACTTTATCTGTCCTGGTTTCCAATTTCCTGTTCTCACCAACATATTTGCTGACTTTGCAGCGAGCTTCTCCAGAAGTAGTTTCATCTCTCTGTGGCATACAGGGGAGGGACTCGCATGCCACCCTTCCCCAACAGTGTGCCTTTGGGACCCTGCTCCTGGGGGCCAGGTACGTGGTATTAGTTTCCTTTGGCTTCTGTGAACTTACTACAAACCTGGTGACTAAAATACGTCTTACAGTTCTGGAGGTCAGACATCTGAAATCGGTTTCACTGGGTTACATTCATGGTGATGGCAGGCGGGTGTTTCTTCCAGAGGCTCCAGGGGAGAATCATTTCCTTACCTTTTCCCATTTCTCGAGGTTGCCTGTATTCTTGGGCCTGGGCCCGTTCTTCCTCCCTCTTCCAGACGCCGTCATTCCAACCTCAGCTTCCATTAACCCGTCTTCCGCCCTTGACCTTTTGCCTCCCTCTTCTAACGGTCCTTTTGATTACATGGAGCCAGCCAGGATAGTGCAGGATAATCTCCCCATCTCAAAATCCTCAATTTAATCCCATCTGCAAAGTTCCTTTTGCCAGGTGGGAGAAGGCTCCAGGTATTAGAATGTGGATATTTTTTCCAGGGTGATCATTTGGCATATCACATCATCTTTGACTGTAGAAAAGAGCACACTGACTAAGCCCTAGCTTGCAATAGAGTTCGGCGGTACTATGCTTTTCTAAATGAGCTGACTGTATGATAATAAGAAAATATTTAGATAGCATTAAAAAATTCCTTAACTGAAAACAAGTGTATGAACAATATTTTCAAGCAAAGCAAGTACAAATGGAATTACTTTCAATTTTTTTGTAGAATATCATTGTTTGTTTGCAAGTAACTGAAAGAATTATAGTCTAAATTTCATTGCCAGTGTAATAGACATCAGTTTTCTGACCTCCCAGTATCAAATACTCCTTAATAACTCCCTGATGTTTTTCTGAGGAATCACCTAACTTTGATCATATGTACTCTTTGAAGGCTGCTAAGTCAGGGGCCTGCCTTCCACTCTGGAAGTCGAGGAACCAAATCCTTCTCCCTATGCCAGAGAGTTAGTGCCAGTCAAATGCCAGACCTGCGACTCTGAATCCTGATCCAGCGATGCGAGTTTAGAGGAAACAATTGGCATTTACTCATGTTGGCTGTGCAGCATCAAACCAAACTGCCTACATCCTTCCTGCTTCCTGCCTCAAATCTTACCTGTTTCCAAGACTGCTTTCTAGCCTTCGCTTTTTTCTGGAAGCTTTCTACATCTTTCCAAGAAATTACTTTTTTTGCTTAAGTTAGCCAAATTTGGTTCCTGTTGCTTACAGTCAGAAAACCCTAACGATAGTAGCATTATATAGATATTATCATTGCTAGGTTAAATCTACCATAAGAATTTTGTAAGAAAACTGATTTTCCACTTAAAGTAATTGTATCCACTAACATCACCTGATTTGAGTTAGGGCCTTCTCATTTATGTGACCCCTTCGCCCCATTAAAAATTCTTTGGATTAAAAATATTTACAAATCTGAAAAGGTAATGTAGCTGTTTTTCCAAACATAAAGCCTATTTTTCACAGGTCATTATTTCACCTTTTTATGAAATCTGATTTGAAGCCTGAGTGCCCCTCTGTAGTGATTCGTGAATTGTCTTGGACTTGCCTTTGGAGCACTGCTAAATCATTGGTAATCATTGTAGTCCAATGTTGAGAATTTACTTCCATTCTTTCAAGTGCTTAATGGTTTAAGTGTTTTTTTTTTAATTTAATGGAAAATCACAATGAAATTGTGGAAAAGAGATTATTTATCTGAGTCATATTTTTATGGAAACCGTTTTCCACTCCTCTTCTGTTTTGGAAGTGTTTTCTTTAGAAAGGGTAGTCTATTAATATTTATAATTAGACATCACACAAGCAGATGCTAAATCTTATGCTGTAATTTCATGGGCACAATTACATAAAGAAGATTATATACTTTTTGACATAATTTTTTCTCTGGGATTTGTAGAACAAAGGACATTCTCCATGAAGAGCCCCATTCTTTTTTGAGTGGAGGGGAACAGGAAGACAGTAATTAACCAGCCTTATTTTATCATCACGGATCTTAGTACTTAAATGGGTAGAACAGGAGTTCAGTAAATACTTAATTGATTTACTTTTCCCTGTCTTTGACCCATATTCCGCTTGACCTATTTTCACCATTTATCTCTATTGTTACTTCCAAACAATGCGGATGTTTCTATTTTCAGAGTCTGATTTAGAGACGGGGTCCTCAGCCTAAGCGCACAGGCTTGGCTTTGAAGTGTAAGTCCGGTGGATAGAGGAGTTTACTGAGGTCACAGGGGCAGTTGAAAAAGGGATTCATTTCTCTGAGTACCCTCCGGAAACACCAAGAGGAATTGGTGAGATGCATATTGTGTAATCTAATCCATGCAACCTTCGGAGAGCCGTCGTTGTGCAGATAAAACTGAGGCTCTGAGGAATTAGTTTGTAAGTGGCAGCGCCGGGGTTTGAACGTCAGTCCCTCTGACTCGGGGACTCTTTCCGCTATCCATCTTCTCCCGGGGGAGCGCTCCTTCAAAAAATTCTTCTGGGAACCCTGAGGATGGAGAGGAGCGGTCGACAAACCCTGTGCCCGCTAACTTTCCCTCCTGTCATATAAAGTGGTATGAGGTCTCCACATTTTCTCCCTGAAAAGACAAGGTTAGGAGCAACTGCTGGCAAGAGAGGAGGGGAGTTTTAATTCTCCAAAGCTGCCGCGCAGGGGGATGGATGGGTCACGCCCACCACGGGGTTGCTGGGCTTTCCCTCAGGTCAGGTGTGAACTCACTTCCCACCCGAAGGCGCTCAGGGCCGATCCCGTTCCTGGGGGAGTTTCCAAAACCCCCGAGCTCGGCGGCCAGCCCGGCAGGCCAGGAGCGCGCTCGGGGAGGCGGGTGGCGCCCGGGGCTGGGCGCACGTGCCGGGGCGGGGGCCGGGGCCAGAGCCGGGTCGGCGGCCGCGCGCAGTAGCTGGGGCGTTGGGGGCGCTGGCTCCGGGCCGCGGCCGCTCCCCGCCCCGCGCGCGCCGGCGCCCGTGGTTGGGCGGGGAAGCGCGGGACTCCTCCTCCCGCAGTACTGACATGCAGCCAGGGGCGGGTGGCAGCCCCGCGCGCCGCCTCAGCCCGCCGCTCAGCCTCCGCGCCAGAGGCGAGCGCTGCGCTCCGGACGCCGCCATCCCGAGGACGTGGCCTCGCTGGCCCTTCCGACCTGGCAAGCGGCAGCCTCAGCAGCCGGGCGGCCGCAGCCACCTCGGCTCCGCTCTCGGCTCCGTCTCCGCAGCTCGCTGACAGCTTGTCCCGGCCGCGGGGACACCCCTCGCGTCCTCGCTCCCAGGCTCGTGGACCGACGGACGGACGGAGGACCGAGGGCCCGACTGCGGGCGGCGGACAGGTGACAACGCCGGGCTGCGCCGTGGTGTCGGGCGGCTGCCACCGCCGGGGTCGCGGCGCGCTTTGAGGCTCTTCCCCCGCCTCGCGGTCGCTGCTTTTCTCCCTCTCGCCGCCGGGGCATTCCGAACCCCCGGAGCCCCGGGAGCCCTGGGAACCCGGGGGCGGGCGCGCCCCTCTGCGGGCACACGGCCCTCGCGGCGGTCCCCGGGATCCGGGAGGGAACGGCTCTCCGTGTGAGGCAGGGTCCCGGCAGGGGGAGGGGAGAGCACCGTTCCCCGTCATTGCTCCAAACCCATCCACACCCCCGGGGCACCGTGCGGGCGTCTCGGGGCTGCTGGCTGCATGGGCATTTCTCGGCAGGTGCCCGGGTCGTTTTCAGAGCAAGTTGTTGCACTTGCTTTGGGGGTGACATTTTGGCGTTGATCGTGGAGAAACCCCTCCCCCGTGTGTGTGTGTGTGTGTGTGTGTGAGAGAGAGAGAGAGAGAGAAGGGCAGGAAAAACAGAGCCACAAAGAGCGCGCGAGAGGGAGTCAGAGACACGTAGAGACAGAGACAGAGACAGAGGGACACACACAGAGAAACGGAGAGGGGGGTCCCACGAGGGGGCACTGAGCGTCGCTCCCGCCGCCGCCGAGGCCGGTTCCCGGAGGATGGCGGGGCTGGGGCTGAGACCTGGGATCCAGCCAGTCGGAGAGCGCCCTGAATGGGCGGCGCTGACGCGGGACCGAACGGCGCCCCGGCCCCGGGGCCCGGAGCGGTAACAAATGGCACTCTCATTGAGTGGCGGCTGCAGCTGCGGGGGGACGCTGGCGGGGGCGGGCGGCGGTGAAGACCCTGCGTTCAGGAGTCCGGCTGCTGCGCGCCCCGCGGCGGCGAGCTGGCCCTGCTTCGCCCCCGCGCGCCGGGAGGCCGTGGGAAGGGACCGCCCGCCACCCGGGGACACTGAGGTGCCTGTGTCCTCCCCGCCGACTCGGTGCGCCCCCGGCCCGGGGCTCGCCTCGCGCGGGGCCAGGAGCGCTGCGGGATTGTCCGTGCGAGGATGGGCGCGGTGAACAAGGGAAGGGACAGAGATGCCAAGGCAGCGGGGATGGGGACGCTGTGAGTGAGATTTTCTTTCTTTTACGGACCCAAGGGAGACTCACTCCTGAGAGTGAGGCTGGCTCCTTCCGGTGTGCAGGAGACGGACGCCCCTTCCCCAGCCTGTGAAGTTATGGAATTACAGCGAGGACAGACAAGTCTTAGCTTTCATGGTCTTCATAAAAAGTGGTGACAGATCAGTCGGAGGTACTGCCAGATACTGGGGTGAGGAATGTGAAGAAGTAGAAAAGGATTTCAGGACAGAATGCGAACATTTTGCAAATTATTTTTACTGGGAAGGAGTAACTGCCTTTTGACTGTTATTTATAGCAGAATTTCAGTTTCCGGAAGGAACTTTCTAGTGGCCTGTATCATTTTGCATATATAGCAATAGTGTGTATTCCAGTTTGAACGGAAATGACATGGAGATAACTGTTAGATTATCCTAATTTTTCTAATGCCGAGAGGATAAAGTTTTCTTTGTTTACATTTTTAAAAAGAAGTTCAATGCTATAAAGAAATATTGAATATATTTATGTAAATATGTATGAAATTGAAATGTTTGGGTTATAAAAACTACTCTTCAGAAAATTCGTATTCTGGCATGAAAGGGGAAAGTTCATAGAAACCTGGTGTCACTAGCCTTATTCTTAATTTCCTTTGGGTTTAGTATTTCCGTTTAAAGTTGGTGCAGTGAAGTCACTGCCTTGAAATATTTCTCGTTCCAGATCTAAAATTCTGAGACTCTTCTAAAATATTAACTGAATCACAAGGGAAGATGTTAATTATCTTGTGTGAGAAAAATCTTGACTATGTTTTCAAACATAGGCTGTTTTTCAGTTTTGTACATCTATTTCTCTCTATATTTCTAGTCTAATATGTAGTTTGCTGAATAAAAATATTTCATCTGAAATTATAGGCGATGTAAATATTGGCAAGATGAACTGGTTGACAGATTCTTTCAACAATTATGGAGTAATTTTCTGACAAGGTCTTCAATTCATGGATGAGCAATTGTCCTTTTGAGAAGTAATGTGTACATGAGTTTTCCCTATAGGGAATTTTCATGGTTTAACATCTTGAATGTGTACTTAAGTCTAAACTTGTTTCTGCTGGGACTAAAAACTTGATGAAGTGTATCAGTGATTATTGAAAGCAGGTGGAAACAAGTCGCCTCATCCCCACTCCCACCCCCAAATGTAAGTGAGCTCATCTAGAGAAATAACCTAAAGCTAACTGTTCTGTTCTTTCTAAAATCTTCTAAGCTTAAGGATTCTGTTGAATTGAACTTGGGAATAGAAACTGCATGCAATTTGGTTTAATTCTAACTTTGTATGCCTGTGTTCCGTGTAGCCATATGGATTATTTTTTTAACATAAAATTAAAACGTGGAAGAGGGGAACTTAAGTTTACTAAGTACGCATTTAGAGCTATGTAACATAGTAATAGTTTCAGTTACAACTTAATTGAGGTGCGTTCCTAGAATAGTAACTTCTTCTGGAAACAAATTCAGTGTTCTGATTTTGATTTCACATAATGGGCTGAACTCAATTTCAAATTCAAAAAGAACAGTGTAATGTTATCTTAATGTGTTCTTTAGTTAAGGAAGCAGGGTTCCAGCTACTGGTTCATATAGTTCAATTATTTTTATAAGGATATTTCTGTGATAGGCTCCGATTCATGTTGTGGTATGTTCTTGATTAGTCCCACAATTTGTTCTTTTATCAGAGCCACTCTGCTCTGTACAGAAGAAATCTGCTTCCTTTTAGGCAAACATCCAATTGGAAGACTTTTATGAAGATTTCATCTCTATAGAAACCACACTTGCCTCGCTACTCCTAATTAAAGAAAACAATGTAGTTGTAAGTTATCTTGTTTCTTTTCTTTTCCTCCTTTCATAATTATTTTTCCCCTGCTAAGGGAACACCATTAAAACTGGGAGGAAGGACTTTTAAAAACCTAAACTTTCCCTAACCCCCAATATTAAAATCTGTGCCTTGTGTCCGTGGTATGCTATTCCCTTTGTAAATTTTTAGTTTAAGGAAGTACTATCACACGAAGGCTCTTTTCTTGCATTTTGGAAAATCTTTTTGCCCTGAGATACCTGAAGTTTTAAAATCATCCCATGTCTTGTGCTGTTTCTTTTATTTCTAGAAGATCCTATAGGCTTGTAGTTCTTCCTTTTCAAAGAGGAATAACTGCAGTGCCCCCCGACAGACCTTCTTCCTTTTTTATTATGGGGAATATGTAGCCTGATTCCTGTTACTGCCCCCCTGAAGGTGGTCTACCAGGAATTATCAAAGATTCTGCTCCTAGGAAGGTCTAACATGTTGCTCTCCGCAGAGGAGGATTGAAAACCAGTCTTTAGTCATTCACGTTATTTGATTAAACACCCACAGATCACTGTGTGAAATACCAAGTTTCTGCTCTCTTTCCTCATCATTACAATGTCAGACATCTGCCAAGAATCACTAACACATAAACACATATCTGTTGGACTTACAGGAAGGAAGGAATAAATAGTATATATTACTTGCTACTTTTTCCTCTGTAACTTTGCAATACACAAACCTGCAGAGCAGAACATGCGGTTGGGAAAAAGAAAACTGGTGTAGAAATAAGGAAGCTAACCTAGAGAATGCCTTTCCTTGGGGTCTTACTTCCTTACTGTCACTGAACAGAGGTTAATTGCATATGAAACATGTCAACCCAACAATTTTGCTTCCTCCATTGTGGTAAATGGTAGGGGGCAGATGACTGGTGTGTGGGTGAGAATCTAGGGATATTCTCTTCCTAACCAACTCAAGATTTTTCCTGTTTGATGCTTTATGTTTTTTGTTGTTGCTGCTGTTGTTGGTTTGTTTGTTTTGGTTCCTTCCTGTGGAAGTTAATGATTACTGGGTAGTATTATATAAAAACCAGCTCACACACAGGAAGCTTTCTGGATATATCCATAAAGCTTATATTCATAGATCTTGATCCCAGATCTTTGGGCCTGTTCTTGGGCAGCTGAGAACCAACAGAGCTGGCCTCTGATTGCCCTACCCAGTTTGTTGTGGACTAGATAGGAATACTGTGGGCCTGCCTGAAAGATGCCACGTCAGCCTGCTCCTAGGATTTCCTTGTAAATAAATTGTTTATTTTCCTTCCCACTTACTGTTTTTTTCTCCCCTGTGTGTATCCTATAGACACAATTTCTATGTCTTTTTTCAAAGCTTCTGTGTCAGCTTAGTGAGCGACAACACTTGAAGAGCATAATTTGGAGCTGCCAAAACTTCCCGGGATTTTTTAGTAATTCAGCAGAGTGGAGGTCTTGTTGAAGCCATAGATAGGCAATTAGAAAAGGAGGAATTGTGCTGTGACTTGTTTATCTCCTTGGCCTAAGATTCCCTGTCTCTGCATTCGGAGGATTCAGAGACTGCTTAAATGATTCCCTCAGGCTGCTGTGGGAAGGTCTCTCTGGGTACATTTCCAGCTCTGCTGCTTTACTCCGTGATACAGTTTTGGCTGATTTGAAAACATCTGACAGAGTGACATCTCTTTTAATTCTATTACTGTAGAACTTTTTGAATATATGATGGGAGAACTGGCATTAACCCTCACTCTAACTTCCAGGATTACACCCTTTCCCCAGAAACCCTTTCCTTTTTCGTTTCAATTTCAGTGGAAAACTGATAGTGTGAGGTCTATTTCTAGACCAGAAATTTCCCTGCAAGGTATCACTGCGATTTCTTTACAAAATACATGCTTCAGTTTCTGAGAAAGATGGCATTTTGATCTTGTCTCAGACTTCCAAACAACTATTCTTTGACATGATTCATCATACTATGCTAGCAAAAAGGCAAGGCACGTACACTCCCTTCCAAGCTTTTTCCAAAAGGAAAAAGTACCCTTTTCGTTCTTTCAAACAGGGATACTCTTTCCTGTTTAGAGTTGGGGAAAGGGGGGCAAGAGGGAAGCTCAGAACGGTTAACGTTTGAAAATTTGCCATGTGAGCCCTTGCTCAATCAATTTAGATGAGACTCCCTTGATTCTATGACTTTTATGAGTCAGAATCAGGCCAGGTATTTACCCCGCCTCCTTCCCAGGAATCCTGTTTCCTATACTATTTCTTCTTGCCTAAACCTCAGCTCAGAGATCATTTAATCAGTGAAACCCTCTAGATGAATGCATTTATAGCACTTGATAGTTTTTTTTTCTTCCATGATCCTTTTACAGTAAATAATGATTTGTGACTGACTGTCTTCCCCAATGTTTTGGTTTGCTCAAGCTGCCAGAACGCAATATATGAGAAATGGATTGGCTTTCACAATGGGGATTTATTAGCTTACGAATTTACGGTTCTAAGGCCATGGAAATGTCCCAATCAAGGCATCAACAAGATGATACATTCTCTGAAGAAAGGCCCCTGGCATCTGGGGTCCCTCTGTCAGATAGCAAGGCACATGGCTGGCATCTGCTGGTTCTTTTCTCCTGGCTTCCATTGCTTTCAGCTCCTGGCTTCAGTGGCTCTCTCAGCTCCTCCAGGGGCTTTCCTCTAGGCTTTTCTGGGTGTTTCTCTCTCTGAGCTCGCTTGGCTTTTTTCTTTTATCCTCATAATAAAGAGCTCCAGTAAAAGGGTTAAGACCCCCCCTTGAAGAGGTGGGGTCACATCTCTATGGAAACAATTTAATCACAGGTCCCACCCACAATAGGTCAGCACCCACAAGAATGGATGAAAAGAACATGGCCTTTTCTGGGGTACATAAGAGCTTCAAATCAGCACACCCACTGAACTGTGTGTACCTGAGATCAAGAACCAAATATACCACATTCACCAAATACCACCACTGCCTAACACAGCACCTGTCACTTAATAAGTGATCAGTAAACATCAGTTGAAAGAATGAATGAATAAATCATTGAGTGATTGCAAATCTGTATCCCAGCTGGCTAGGTATATGGCTTTGGTATGTCCCTCTTTGCAATCTCAAACTCCGCATTCTTTGATCCTAAACTTATTCTGATGACATTTAGTAAACACTGGACTGATCCCTCCTTGGCCAAATTGTTGTGATGGGTGAGCTTGTGCTACATTTCCTGACTAGGAAACTGTTGGTCTGTTTATGAACAGAGGAAAGGTTCTGAAGTCAAATTGAAGATTTAGAACAAACTCCTGTTCCCTCCCCTTTCTCCCCCTCCCTACTCAAAATAAACATAATACCTTAAGGATCCCCATTTGCTTGCATGTTGAATTCATCCCGTCTTTCAAGGTTTAGCACAACCTCCTCTGTGAAATCTTTCCTAACCCTCACTCCATGGGATTAAGCACTCCTTTCTGGGCCTCCACTGAACAGATACCTAGTTACACAGTTACATCTTAGTTTTGTTTTGAGTTTTCTGTTAATGTGCCTGTCTCCTAATAAGAGACTGTAAGTACACAGAATCGTGGAGACAGTGGCAAGTATAGGGTTTGCATGTGGAAGGAGCATTGAGGGCCTGAAAGAATGAATTAGATCCCAGGGATGAAAGACAAATGTAGGGGGAGAGAAAGAAGTGGCCACAAGTGACTTCTTGTTTAAGGCTGTGTTTCTATATAGGTACTTAGTTAAGGTCTATGTGGGGTGGCTCTTATTCATAGGGGATATTGGAATCTCCATTTTAAATGATATGGACTGATAGCATTCTAACTATCTCCAAGATTTGCAGTGTTCTCTATGCTTCTGGGATGCTGGAATTATTGGATATTGTGGGCCAGCTTTGTACATATGCTTACCCACTCAGCAGCCTGCATTATGTGCCCGATTCATTGTTCAGCCTTAAATGTTTTGTGAGAAAAGGTAAGATTCAACATGGATATGGCCCATGTTTTTACAAACTATGATGCTTGCTAATTTCTCTAGATTTATATTTCTTTCATTAGTAATTTAAAATGTTCTGCCTTGATGATAGCAATCCTAAGGGATTTAGATGATGGGTGTCAGCTATTTGGCACCTATATAGCCTTTTCACATATGGGCAAACAAAAATTATTTATAGTGTCTACCATGTGCTAATTACTGTGGAAAATACAGAATTGTAAAGCATAGTTCAAATTTTCTGTCAGCTTAAAGTCTAATTGAAAGGATAAGATTAAGAGGTAGGAGGTAATTGGTAATAATGTATTACAGAAGAAAACTAAGTGCCCAAATATATAGGACCAATTATACTTATCTTGGGCTTTTATGGGGACAGAGTACTCAACAAAATGGGGGCATCATTGAATGCTTCCTAAAGGTGAAAGTCTTAATATGGACCTTCAAGGGTGGGAAAGACTTAAATGGGAAGAAGGGATGACCATTGAGATGAGGTTAAACAATGATAAAGATACGGAGAAGCAAATTAACTTGGCATATTCATTGGATAGGGAGATGGTCCCCTGCTTTAGCTGCTCTAGTACATTTTAATTAGATCTGAAGTTGAATTTGATTGAGAAGGATAGAGATATATTATAGAGGGTTTTCATGGCTACAGAAGAATCTTTAGAGTTGATAGGAGCCACAGAAAGATTTTGGATAACAGAGACATAAAGAAGTGGCCTCTTGGACTGATAGAAGGAGATGAGTCTAAAACCAGGTCAGAACAGAGAGAAGCCTTAGGAAACTGTTTCATGAGGCAAAAATTGATGAGAAGCAGGTCTAGGGAGGTAAAAATGGGGAAAAATGGAAAAGAAAACATTACCAATTTTTTCAAGTATTAGTTGACTCATTTCTTTCTCTTTTTCCCCATACCTGTGTCACAAAATAGTTTTAGTTTTTGTTATTAATTAAAAATAGTTGAGAAATATTTTGGTAATGTCAAAAATCTAAAGAATGTTATAATAAACACCTATGTACCCACTACTCAGATTATGAAATAAATCATTGCAAATACTCCTGAAACTCCTAGTGTTTTCTCTCTCCAAGAATATGTCCCCTGAGAGGTACCCTGAATGCTGAATTTTGTGTTTTGTTCCCATGCATTTCCCTAGACTTTGTAATGTATGTATGTGAAACTAAATGAAAGAGTCTTGTTCTGCTGTTTTTAAACTATGTATAAATGGGGTAACATGATTTTTGTGTTCTTCTTCACCTTGCTTTAATTGTTCAATAATTGATATGTAGATTCATTCATTTTTACTATTACTGTATGGTATTCTTTCTTAAACTGTATCATGATTAATGTATCCATCTTCTGTTGATGGACATTTGTTTCCAAACAAGAACTTTCCTTAGGGTGTCTCTCTGAGTGGAATTCCAGGAAGGAATTTGTACCTTCCCACTTTCAGATAATGCCAAATTACCAGAAGGACTGTACCTATTTATGCCCCCACCAGCACTCTATAGGAGCTCCTTTTGTCCCACATCTTTGCCAACACTTGATGATAAATTATATTTTTTGTCAGTCTCATGGGTGTGAAATGATATTGCATTGTAGCTTTAATTTGTTGTTTCCTGATTGCTAGTAAGGTTGACCATTTTTTCCCTCTCTTTATTAACATTCAGGTTTCTGTGGATAACTTATTCATACATGTTATTCATTTTCCTACCTTTTTTTTAAAAAAACTCATTGATTTATAAGGGTTACTTTTATATTCTGGATGCCAAGCTTTTTTCTGTAATATGCATTTCAATGACTTTCTCCCAGGTGGTGGCTTGTTTTCTCATTTTTTGATGCCTTTGGTTTAAAAGTTTTATTTTAAAAAAATTTAAAATTTTTATTTTTCATTTTTGGGAAAGATAAGATACCTTGCTAAAGAAATCCTTTCCAATACTAAAGTGATGAAGATACTATCCTTTTATATTTTATAAATTGTTAAAGTTTTTTTTTTCATTTAGTTCTTTAAGCTTTTTTTTTTCAATGGTTAGTATAAAAATCCTTTACCTTCTAAATCTGGGCAAACACATAACTTCTCTTGGTCTTAATTTTTTCCTCATTACTTAGAGATAGTTGTACTCAATGAATTCTTCCTGCCAAACGCTCTCTGATTCTGCTGCCGCCCTATTCAAAACATCATTATTTTATGCCCAGAACACACAGAAGCCTCTTATTGGGCTTCCTGCTTCTGGGGTCACCCTCTTCTGGTTAAATTTGCATCTGGATTTACTTTTCTAAAGCACTGTCAAGGCCATTGCAAGACTCTTCAAGCTTTGTCCTTGACCTTGGGGGAGTCACACTGTTGCTCATTCAGCTTTATACCCCTACCCCGAGCACGTACCTGAACATGGTTGAAGGAGGAACGTGTGAGCCAAGACACAGCCTGCCGCCCATCTCTCCTTACTTCCTTTCTTAATTGTCCCTTCCATAAACCCTCTTCTCCACCACGACTGC
>PVKY010006872.1:0-15500 GCA_004027775.1 Bradypus variegatus | reverse complement strand
TGCAGAAGGGAGGAGCGGCCGCCAGCAGGGCCGGCACAGAGCCCGGACCATGCTGTACGGGCTGTGCTCTTGCTAAGCCCCCCAAGAATGGAGGGCCTGAGGACACAGGTGGCCCTGTTCCTCCAGGACACGAATGAGAATATCCACTCTCCCTGCCCCCCTCCCCACAACCCTGCAGCTCAGGAAGCAGATCCCAGAATGAAAAGGAATCCCCAGAGGTCCTCCAATACATCATGGCTCAAAGTGTGTTCCACAGACCAACAACCCTGGTGTCGGGGCGCTGGCTCAAAATGCAGCTGCTCAGGCCTGAGCCCAGGCACACTGAATCAAAACCTGCCTTTTCAAAGAAGTCCAGGTGACTGGTGCTCAGTTATGATTTGAGAAGCACTTACCTAAAAAAGTGGTTCTCAAGCTTGAGCAGGCATCAGGATCACCTGCAGGGCCGGTCAAAACCCACCCATGGGTGGGCCCTGTCCCCACAGATCCTGATTCCCTGACCGGAGCTAGGCCTGGGAATGTGTATTTCTAACAAGTTCCCAGGCGATGCCGATGTGGCTGACCTGGGGAACGCACTTTGAGAACCACTGCTTAACACACCACATCCAGCCCAGTGATGGGCTGGCAAATCCCTGCACGCCTCCAGTGATAGCAACTCACTCCATACCTGGCAGCCCTTTCACACCTGGATCATCCCACGTGGGCTGCACCCAGGTTCACCCAGCCTGCGCGGCATCGTGGACTCCTCTCGACACCTGCGTCTAACCACCAGGCCCTTCTCCTATCACCTCCACGGCTGCGGCTGGTTTGGTTTTTAGCCGCCCTGCCCTGGTCAGGACCTGGGGTCCTTTTACCTCTTTTCCAGCAACACCTCCTCCCTGCCTGCCCGGTTTTGGTCCCGCTCCCATCCCTTCTCCCCATCCCAGACAGGCAGGCCTGTCTGAAGTGCGCACCGGACCCGGCCCGCCTCCTCCGCTAGAGCCTCCGAAGGTGTCAGAAGCATGGAGTTCATCCTTGTTACTGGGGTCCAGGTCACCCAGCTCCATAGCTTGCACATCACCCTCCACTGCCACTAACTGGCTGGTCTGTCTTGCACTCTTCTTTCTGCTTTGTGCCTTGGTTCCTTTATTCTGCACCTACTCTTCACGCCCCCGGCTTCCTCTCCCACGCCTCCCGCACGTCCCCAGTCCTAAAGAAACTGAGCTGTACCCCACGCGCCTGCCTTCCTCAGAGGACCAGAAGATAGCAGAGGGGAGAGCATTTCGTAGTCTTTTATATCCCAAAGTATACCACCATGCCTGGTACACAGTGGACTCATTTGTTGAAATGAAAAGCAATAACATTAAAATGTTAATTACTGTCCCAGAATAATATACCTTGTAGACAGAGGGCAGCTAATTCCACAGCAGTTTCATATGGGCATTTCAATCTTGAAAAAAAGAAAAGATTAATTCTAAACAGGTACTTAAAAAGACTCATAAATATACAAACTTTCTTTGAAATAGTTTTCCAAAAGGTCATGACATTTAGATAGCAGTTGTTATTCTTTGGAGTTTATGTTTTTGCTGTCTGCGTAGAAGAACGTAAACAATCTGATTTAACACGACACATTTCCCAAAGTCAGCTCTCGTCACATGTCAAAATAACACAAGCTAGGTATAGTTTCTGTCAACTATGTTAACGATTTTACTGAACTGGGCACAAATGTGGGAAGTTTGGAAATAGAATGGAAACCTTCCCTTAGCCTCATATTTTTTTAAACTTATTTTTAATTTATTTTATCTCGATACAGTATGTGCATCTTTTCAAGGTGCCTCAAAATCTTTCCTGGAATAAGATCACACTATTAAAAATAAATACAGAGACTCCATATCTAATACTTTCAGGACAGCGGGACACACTCAAGCACTCTAGTAATATAATTGAGACATAGAAATAGAGGTATCTTATTGCAAATCCAGTGATCTTTCATACTTAACATTACAAATTTAGCCAGAAAAATAATAATGACATCCATTGGTATAGTACTTCATAGTTTTCAAAGCCTTTTCATATATATTATCCAATTTGGTCACAGCATTGGGTTTGGAAAACCCTAGGAGATGGGGTGTTACCAGTGCTCCCCCATTTTACAGGTGAGGAAGTGAGTATTAAGGTATTTTGCCCCAGGTAAACCAGGCAGCAGGAGGCAGTGCTAGAACTAGAACCCCATTCTGCTCTGAAGTTTAGCAAATCAGGCCGAAGTGTGTGTAAACTGCAAAGTACTGTACAAATGCATGGTGTTGCCATTAATATTTTTCCAAACTGAAGACAATTCTACAGTCAAGAGGCCTTTAGTGTAAGGAGCATGTATGGGGGGAGAGGGAGGGAGAGAGAGAGAGAGAGAGAGAGGGGGGGAGGGAGGCAGGGAGAGGGGGGAGGGAGGGGGAGGGAGAGAGAAATACACATACACGATACCAATCGAGGATCTGTATTGCATGGCAGGATAAGGCAAATGTATACACTGTACAATCTTGTTTTAGAGTGTACATTCCAGTTAGATTTATTCCACTGAGACTGTATATTCCATTTGAGAGTCTGCAAATTCCGAAATTACATTTTAAATGTCCTTCAGATCATATTCAAAATCAGATTTAAAACATATTCTTGTCTGTGTATCAGATATGGCCTTTCAGACTTAATATGCCCTTAGTTTTTCAGATAGTAGAAAATACTGAATCCATATGCTGAAAAAAATGACACAATTGTAAAAGCTATGACCGAAGAAATCCCTTATCTTTAAAATGAATTAATCTTGCATGCAAAATCAAACACTTTGGTGCCAGTGCTTCTCGTGCTTAATAATCATTAAATTGTCTAGCCAGAGGCCTAGCATTTGAAAACCATTTTTAAGGTGGGGAAAGGGAATGAGATGACATGCCTAAACCTTGTACTATTGAAACCAGAACATAACCTTGTCACAGTACTCAAATGGAGATGGTGATGATGACTTTTTGACTGCCCAAATCCTTGTAAGTGTATACATACAAATAACACATCTTGCTTGCAAATATGACAAAAGCCATTATGAATGGTACAGTGATGTGATCAGGGACAGACTTTTTCCCAAATACACATCACTTAAGATATTAATGCTCTTGGAAATGCTTCAAGCCATATAGTAATCATTTAAACAACGATGATGATGACAGCGATACAAGTATTAGACTCACTTTACAAAGCCTGGTGCACTTTTTTTGAATTTTGAAAAGGGAACAAGGGTAAAAGAGTTAAATCAGTGAATTATTTCAAAATATACTATGATCTATCCTGGGTTAAGAGTCAGAACAAAAACATACTTACTTTCCTGAAAGAATGTCATGCCTGAGTTGTAAAACAAACAGGTACCTGACAAACATACACAAAAATCAGCAGAGTTGGTAACTCTTTCCCAGGTGCTCCCAATCCCCACCTTCCCAGCACCCTCGCATCCCCTCACCCCCACCCCTACCCCCCAGCCTGGAATTCTGCATTGTAAAAAGAGAGCCAAGTCAATGAGAACTTTGGTGGGAAGCATGTGTCTCCAGGAAGGTGAGTGCATGCACAAAATTCACAAGATACTTGTAGGGTAGAACACAGAACAACACACAGTCCAATGATGGCTTCCACAAACCTCAGTGCCCGAGAAAATATCGAACAGGGTGCACAGACACGCAACGTGTCAATTAAAAGGGCAGGGTGGAACCAGTGGTTTGGCCTTTGGCCACGTCTGCCAGCAGATTCCAGAAAGGTTGTAGCTGATTGCATCAAAAAGTTTATAGCTGACTGTAGTTAGCAACTGCTCCAGGCTTTCTTCCTGATGCAGTTTAACTGAAGAGTCAAACAGACACGTGTGCACACATACACAAGCACAAAACAGAAAACAAGAAAAATCTTGGACGGGACTGCAACCGGTTTCAGGGGTAACCAAAGATGGGGTAGCAAATAATACAAGCAGGGTTCATTCAGGTTAAAAAAAAGTCTTGGTTCAGATAACTGAGGTTTTATGTGTTTTTTGTTTTTTTTACCTGGAGGATGTGGGCATAGAACCACTTGTAATGCTTTGTAAAAACCAAAGCTGCCCACACTCCTCCACTCCATACCTATGGAATCAGAATCTTACACGCAAGAGTGAACCCCAGGAATCTACATTGTCTAAAAACTTTCCAGGTATTTCTGATTCACATAACCCCAGTTAAGAACCAGTGGGTTTGGTGATGGCTACATGTTGTGTGTTTTATAAAGGGCTCTAAAGAGGGGGGCTACAATAATTTAATTTGAACTTTGAAAACAAGGCAGACATTCACTCTCTGAGGGATCCAGAAATAAAAGGGGGCTGAAGGTTCTAGCACATTCCAGAATGTTCTTGCTTCCAAACGGGTGCTGAAATACCATTATGGGTAACCACCACTTTACTTCTGAAATCCAGGGTACCATCTTGCACATTCACATCAACGAGGACGCAGCGCTTATATGGCCAGAACTTCTAATTCCTATAAGGTAACCTAATTACAGCAGCCAGCAGGCCTTTCCAGTGGGGGAGTGGTGACCAGCAGCTCATCTTTAAAGCACTATCTGGGCATTTATTCCCAAGCTAGTGGCCTCCCCCATGAGCTACCCAGCAGCTTACATGTCCCTTCTACTGTCCATCACACAAACAATCACGAGAAGGCACTGGGACATAAAAGCAGGAAAAAGCTGGGTAGAGAATTTCATTGATGGAAGGGTAGATAGAAGGAAGCTCCATACTTAAAATGTTTGAGTCTCTTTTGCTTCTGTTTCTGAAGTCCCAGAGACAGACACAGGCAGGTAGAACATAAAAGAAATTCAGTGGGGCTGAAAGATAACACAAAGCTATTCTATAACATGTAGTGAGTGCCAACTTTTTAAAGGGAGTGCTCCTTCTATCAAGGAATCAAGGGACTATTTTTATAGTCCCTTAAAAGAAATAAGATAACTCTGGACAAAGAACTGCTGCTGTAATATCTGCCTTTTCTTCTCTGTCGCTGCGACAAACAGGAAGTGTCACAGAACAACTAACCAATTTATCCAAAGTCCAAGAACACGGAAGTGTGACAAGAAAATAAATCTTCTAATTTGTAATCACTAAGAAAAAAGGTCAAATTAGGCAACACTATGGATTTTCAAGCGAATATAGAGATAACTCCGGGCAAAGGGGTAACTCTTGCCCATAAAGACAACAGATGGGAGTGAAGACAAAGCAGAAATTATAAGGAAGGCAAGCGCCACTGGTGAGGACTTGCTCTGTATCATGTCCTCCTACCTTGTAAACTCTTCACGAAGATTGTTCGGTTCTGAAGAATAGTATTTAACTCGAAAGTGCAAGGCGTAAGCAGGTCCAACTACACATTTGGAGATGGAAGGTTGAAGATTTTTTTTCCCCCAATTTTGAAGTTCACAGAAATGGATAAAAGGAAAAACATGTTAAATCTACAATATATTCACCACTACATCGGAAAGGTACAATAGGGCACGCAAAGCTAGTATGCTCTTTTCAGTCCTAGTTTGCAGCGCCAAAAGGGACTTTTGTGTTAACTATGATGTTTTAGCTAGAACCCTCATTCTGGGGGGAAAAAAACGAAACGAACACTCTAGATTAATTACTGAGTTAATATTTTCCTTTCCTCTTTATTGCCAAGATACTCCAAATTTAATTTATACCTACTTTTTACAAAAATATTAAGTGGCCTAAAGGAAAGTGACCCATAAACAGAAGGAGCAACACTGTGCTCCGAAATCTAAAAGTAAAGTCAAAATACCTCCAAGTGCTTTTAGGAGTATAAGGGTTTTAAATTACCTAAGCACAAACAACATTAAAGAAATGTGGCTACTGCCTCTACAGAATGAGACAGTTGGACCCAACTGCCAAGCGCTCTCCTGCTCTACCACTCTCTGCGTCTACTTTGCAACTCATTGGAAAGTAAATTTAATAGGTGTGAAACTGCATTTCTGAATCGTATAGTCATCAGTTCTCATTGGCAGGGATATCTGATTTCCAATGAGAACATAGTCGATTTTTTAATATCTACTAAAAACTTGTATTCAAATTTTAAACTCTTAACATTTGGCCAGCCTGAGGAAATTAAAAATCATCCACTTAAAACTGAATCTGTTTTAAAATGCTTCCAAGTTCTAATGAAAACATAACACCTCAAAACACTGGCAACGGAGGTTACTCTCACATTAAAGTAATACAGGAGGCGGCTTAATTCAGCTTACTTACTTTTCATCTGCTTTTTTATGGGTTTGGAATGATCCAGCCAGTGCTGAAAGAAAGAAAATGTGTCTTTAGTAATATTTCATCAGCCAGATCATGCAGCACTCATCATTATCCCACCTCTACAGACCGGTAATTCTGTAAAAAAAAAAAAAAAAAAAAGCAGGGATTGGACCATGATGTGAGTTATTAGGTTGAGGTATTTGCAGATATCTTGGGGTGGTATAAAAAATTCTGTGCTTATGCACATAAATGCATGGCTCCTTGACTCCTTTGCCTGGAAAATAACCCACGTGGCAGATGGAAATACGGCAGTTCAGGAAACCAGGGATTTAGCTGAGATAATTTTTGCTCTGATAAGTGAGGGCATTTCAACTTCCTCTAGTTTTCACCAGAAGAACCGCTTCAGTCCTCATCCATCCAAGGAAAATTACAAAATCACTTCCGTCATCTAAAAGATTTTCTGCCATGTCAACATCATTGAAGCTACAATCCTGACGAGCCCAGAAACTTAACTTCGGTGGAAAACTGCCCCGAGGAACCTAATACCGTGAGCTCCTCCGGGCAGACCTAAGCCCCCAGAGGGTAGAGCCCATGCACTGAAATCATTCCTGTTTCCTGTGCTGGGTACACAGCCAGGCACCCCGCAGGCCCTTAACATATTCTTGAGAAATAAACAAATTTGAATTATTCTTTAAAAATGAGGTATGAAATAGGAACACTTATACATTGCTGGTGGGACTGTAAAATGGTGCAGCCACTGCGGAAATCAGTTTGGCAGTTCCTCTGTGAGTTGAAAATGGAATTACCAGACGACCCGGCAATCCCACTCCTAGGTATGTACCCAAAACAACTGAAAGCAAGGACCCAAACAGATATTTGCACACCAATGTTCTGGCAGCATTATTCACAACAGCCAAAAGATGGAAGCAACCCAAGTGTCCATCAACTCATGAATGGATAAACAAAATGAGATATAACCAGACCATGCAATAATACTGGGCCATAAGAAGGAATGAAGTTCTGATGCATGCTACAACATCATGCTGAGTGAAATAATCCAGGCACCAAAAGACATATACTGTATCATCTCGCTTATATGAAATTGGTAAAAGCAACAAACCTCGTAGAGACAGATGGTAGCTTGTAGGTTTCCAGGGGTGGGGAAAGGGGGGAGGGGAGGGAGTTACTGCTAGAGGAGGGCAGTTTCTCTTTGAGATGATTGGGGTAATGGATATTGGTGATGGTAGCATATTACTGATATAATTAACACTGAATTATGCACTTGAAAGTGGTTAAAGTGGAAAAATATGAGTTGTAGATATGTTACCTATAACACAAAGTTACAAGAAAAAAAATGAGGCAAATAGGGACTTTCCCCATCATTTTTGGCAAACTGAATACATGTTGGAACACAACCATTAGAAAAACACAGCCAGAGTGGGTTTCTCACCAGCTGTTCAAATTCAGAGAGGGTGCTGCTGACTGTCAATACACTTTCAGCAGCGATCTAAACTCGGCACGTGATAATAATAAAAAAGGGGCGTGGCTAAATTAGTAGGGGTGCCCTACTCCTCACCAAGGAGCTCATTAGGACTGCGTGGGAGGCGCCGGATAGGGAGACACAAAGGCAAACAACAGACGAATTATAATACAATATGTCCTGAGCATTGCTATGGGAGAAGATGGGCTTTTGTCAGCTGCCTTCCCCTGCCAGACAACCGAATAATAAAAGAAAGATTGCTGCAGCAGGATGCGTATCTCAAAGGCGGTAATGTCTCAAATGTACGGGATGCTTTATCTCATTGTTAATAGCTCTGAATGGGAAATGACCTAAATATCTACCAACAAAGACAGATTTCTTTTTAAAAAGTGGCTCATCCCTATAATGAAATGCTATTCAGCCTTTAAAACTAATGGAGACCTATATTTATTGATGTGGCAAGAGGGCCACAGCACAATGTTAGATGAAAAAAAAAATTAGGAAGGGAACCATTTATACAAAATTGTTCTTTCCTATCTTGATATGTCCAAAAGGAATTTTAGTGGTTATTTCTGGATGGTGAGGCTAGAAATGCCTTTTTTTTTTTTTTTAACGTTTCAGCCTTATGCTTTGTTTTAATGAGAACATTATTTTCATGGGAGAAGAGCTGGCTGTTCCATATTCGCTGTTTGCCTGTCAGGCAGTTTTTATTTCTCAGTTTGCCTCATTGGAATTAGATGTCACCACTGCCCTCAACCTTAGCCTCTGGGAAGAGGACAGACAGACCCAGACTTGATGTCAGTGTAAAATTTATTTTCTTGCCAAAGAAAGCTACGGCTTACCTGCTCTTCTGACTTTCAAATAAATTCATCCTTTTTTTTTAATAATTCAGTTTTATTGAGATATATTCACATACCATGCGTACAATCAATTGTTTACAGTACCATCATACAGTTGTGCATCCCTCACCAAAGTAAATTTTTGAGCCTTTTCATTAAACACACACAAAAGTAATAAGAATAAAAATTAAAGCGAAAAAGAATAATTAAAGTAAAAAAGAACACTGAGTGCCTTTTTTTTTTGCCCCCATTTTTCTACTCTTTCATCCATACACTGGATAAAGGGGAGTGTGATCCACATGGCTTTCCCAATCACACTGTCACCCCTCATAAGCTACACTGTTATACAATCATCTTCAAGATTCAAGGGTCCTGGGTTGCAATTTGATAGTTTCAGATATTTACTGGTAGCTATTCCAAGTTATTAGAACGTAAAAAGGGTTACTTATATTGTGCGTAAGAGTGCCCACCAGAGTGACCTCTCGGCTCCTTCTGGAATCTCTCAGCCACTTATTTCATTTCATTTCACATTCCCCTTTTGGTCAAGAAGATGTTCTCCATTCCACGATGCCGGGTCTAGATTCCTCCCCGAGTCATATTCCATGTTGCCAGGGAAATTTACATCCCATCAGATCCCACATAGGGCAGTGATTTCACCTGCCAAGTTGGCTTAGCTAGAGAGAGAGGGCCACATCTGAGCAACAAAGAGGCATTCAGGAGGAGACACTTAGGCACAATTTTAAGCAGGCCTAGCTTCTCCTTTGCAGCAACAGTCTTCCCAAGGGCAAGTCCCGTGAGTGAGGGCTCAGCCCGTCAAACGACCAGTCCCCAATATCTGTGACACATCAGCAACCACTGAGGTGGGGGAGCCCAACATCCCATGCATTCTCCCCCAGCAATGTTCACATTAGTGGTAGCATATAATATCATATGAATTCATCCTCACCATGCAGACAAAGTTCTCCCTGCACCCAGCCGTATAGTCTAACCTGCCTAGAGGCTCATAGCACAGAGGAGCTTGCCCCATTTCTTTATATCTCAAATCTCCTTAACATATTTTGAATAGAACATATTTAAGTCCACCTTTCCTTCCCTGTACTGTGGCCCTCTAATCTTGACCCAAGTCTAACCTATGTTGTTCCTTAGCCGCAGTTAACCCTGGCTGCTATTCGAGTCACTCGAGGTACTGTAAAAAGTTAACCCCCAGCTCCCATGCACAACCAATCTATTAAACAGACTCTCGGAGCATCAGTGTTTTCTACACACCCCCAGTACGCCCACCAAGTATTTTGTTCTGAACTTTTCCCGCATCCTCTCCTACCCATAAATAAACCCTGATGATCCTGGGGGTCTCAGAGCATCCATACCACCTTCTGAAACTTGCTATTTGAGCTCTGTAAAGTCTCCAGCAATTTCCAGGTTTATTGGCCAGTCCATGAAGTGAAATGACCCAACACAGATGGGCGGTGTGAACTCAGAGAGACGACGGCCAGGTGCTCCCCTGGACCGCAGACAGCTTCCCCTGGCCACACTGCCAACGGGGCGTCATCATGCACTGCAGGCTGGGCTCCCTGCTCCTGGCCAGCCACGGAGGCAGCTGCCAAGACGCAGGACTGTGAAAAAGTCTGGGGCTCGCTATGCGGGGAGAGGAATCAGAACTGGCATTGTCAATTTAAAAAACCCCTTGACCCCTGGGTTTCAGATCAGGTTTGCTGCCTGTATGAGAGGAGATAAGAGACCGAGACACCATCCTGAAACACGAGATGACAAAACCTATCTCATATCCAACCAGTTCAAAATGACCTAACTTTCTTCCTAGCTGCAGGACTTACCAGGCTCTAATCACTCTTGTTTTATCCCGACAGGCCACCTTGTGACTTGAGTACCCGTGCAGTGAAAGCCCAACCAAGCTTTTAGTAAATTGTATCCTAAGCTCAGCTTTGAGGACTGTTTTCAGCAGCAGCAGGACTGGTCTCAGATATTCACCTGTGTTCTGGCTAAATATAGCCATGCCAACCGCCAGTCAAGGCCAAAGCAAACAGCTCCAGCCCTCTTAACAGACCATTAAACCAGTCATTGGAAACAGAGAGGGGCATTTCTGAGTTCAAAGGACAAGACACTTAACTCAAACGCTCTAATGGGCGTTAGAGAGGTGTTCCTGATCTGAATTTCTCATCTAAGTCCGTCTAGTAAAACCCTTTCCGTAAATCAAGATGTTAGAGGATGCTGCCAAGCCCCGCTGCTGGAGGAGCACATCAATCCCAGAACTATGACATGCATAAGGCTGGTGGTAGACTTTAATTGTCTAAAATCGACACAGAAGCACTGACATCACGATGCCCGAGAGACGCTCAGGGGTTTGAGGACAGCCCAGGAAGCCTCCGCCTGAAATCACCTCAGCCCTCACTCACTGTTAGGCCTGGGCGGCACACCTGGGAACTGGGTGTCTGGCACCTACAGATTTTCTTGCCTGTAAAGAGTTCCTAGAGGGTGTTTAAAATGGAGCCAGAGGGAATCTGAAGATCTGATCCTATCCAAAGGGTGGACAGAAGGAAGGGAGTGACGCCTTTGGAGTCTACTGTGTCACACTCATTACACTTGCCACACTAACGCCTCAGAGCAGGTGGGGAAGGGGGTGGCCTTGGAGAGGGCGGTGGATATCCAGGACCCTGGTGCTAAAAAGAGGTAGAAGCATCAGGATTCAAACTCACCCCTGTGTGACTGTACTATCCTCTAGGTCCCCAGATCACAAACTACCTTGAACTGTCTTCTCTCAACAGGCCGTGTCTCCACCATTGGGGGTGGCGTGAGGGTCTCTCCTCATCCAGAATGAAGCCCTTTAAACCCACGGACACTGGCTGGCTGAGTCATCTAAACCCACTACTGCGAACCCCTCATCAGGTTCTCATCCAGCTGCCAATTATTTGCACAGGGGCAGGAACACTAAGAAACAGGCTGCGGGGAAACCTGCAGCATTTGGGTTTCTCCAGCCAGTTTTAACACCTTGCACCAAAATGGCAGTTGGCAGAAGATCAGAGTCCAGGTCCCAGCTGTGTCACTCACCTGCTGTGTGGCCAGAGCAAGACCCCCACTTGGGAGCCTCATCCTCACCTGTTAACTGAGGCCATCCCCTAACACAGCTGTCACGTGGTGTCCATGGAAACCACAAGGGACGTATGGGAGGAAGGGGCTTTGTTTGCTTTTCTATGATAGTAACATTCAATCCACTATTAGCTTTTATACTCCCTGGTTCCCCTCCAGGTGTGCAGAGTAATCACTCTTGTCTTTACTTTCACATCTGGAATCGTAGGAACTTTCAGAAGTGTCTGCCCAAGAGGCAAATGTGGTGAAATTCCAAACAACCATCGGGTCAAATCCAAGGAGGTCACAATCTTCTCTTTGGCATCCACTAAGTCCTTCCAGCAACCACAATATTCATATCAACCTCACTACACAGCCCTGGACCTCGTATTACCTGTCTACATCCACCAGACTCCAGGCTGCAAATATCAGAAGAAAAACTGACAAATCTTGAGACAAAGGCTAATCACCTCTTCTGCATTCCTCCTGCAAAATCTGCCAGCCTTAAAAAATCTCCCTTTTTATGTAAGGCAGGGCTTAGGAAAGGGAATTATGATGGCCACACCTACCCTCCAGAACCCTACCCTGGGAGGGTAGCTCTTGTTAATCTACTCCCCACACTCTACCCCAAATACCTGACCCTGCCCTGCATGGTCCACACCCGGCGGTAGCCCTCCCTCTCGGGTGCTTTGTAATCTCAGACAGTACTTATGCAATCTGTCCTCTGGGCTCATAAAGTAGCCTACGTATCCTCTGTTGGGGGCTTTATCACACTGTACTGCAAGGGACTGCTGTCTGTCTCCCCCACCAGGGATGTGGCAGACAGGGACAGTGCCCACCCCATTTCTGCAACCACAGAGCTTGGCACAGAGTTAGCACCGAGTCAAAGTTTAACAAACGACCCTTGACTGAATGTTCTCTTTCCCTCTATGGGTATATGTGGAACCATACAGCAGAGTGGGGACTCCCAAGAGACCAAGTGCTGAACCCCAGGTCTGTCCCTTACTGTAGGACGATGACATGGTTCCTAATGTTCCTGAGTCTCTGCTTCTTCATCTGCAAAATGTGCTGGCGACACCAGCTTTATAGATCATAGATAAGCATTAAACCAGCATCAAGCCTTTAGTTCAGTGGCTGCCTCAGAGTAGGCACTCGGCAAACAGCAGGTGGCACACCCAGGCTGTGAGAAAGCTGGGCCAAAGACCCTGGCCCTCAGGAAAAAAGCTCCGATATGTAAAGACAGACCCCAGGCCCCTGCTCTGAGCTGTGCAAAAGTGAGGTCTGCAGAGCAGATTCCTTCCTGCTTTGACATGGAAAAGGACAGCAGGGAGGCCCTGGCCCCAACTGCTGAAAGTAGGCGATGCCAACAGACTTTGACCGTTGCTTTGGGGCTGGGCAGGGCACCAGGGAAACCAGGCCTGCTCTTTGTAGAGAGGTGGGGATATAAGCCAGGTATGCAGACAGCTCAGTTGCATGGTAGGGACTGCCTGGGGATGTCAAATATTTGCAAGAGCTTCAATTATGGGGCAATACGTCTAGACCCCCACTCCCTAGAAACACACTCCCCATAGCCTCTAATCACCTGTCCCCAACTGCATCATCTCGGGCCCTCAAACATCAGTGATGCCCCACCTTCACCCCCGAAGCAATCTCAGGCAGACCCTCCCAAAGGACTCTTGTTTAAATTGGTAAATCTCCCAGCAAGCGAAGTGCCCTTGCAGGTTCCAGCTAAATGTGCTCACCCCTGGGGCTGGGATGACTTCTGTCTCTCCCTCACTCTGCCCAGCTAAGAAGAGGAGACCCATATGCCACGTTTCTGATTCTAAAACCCTTTCTCCTTCATTAACTCACTGATCTCCTCAGGGCACCTGTGAAACAGATGTCACTACCTCCACTTTCCAGTTAGGGAAACTGAGGCGAGAGGGACGATGTACTGGGAAGAGCACATAAACCAAGAAACTGAAAACCCAGGTTTGAGTCCAAGCTGTGCTACCTGTTAAGTGATTTGCTGAGGTCTAAAGGCTTTGGTTTCAGCATCCAGACGATGGCAAGATTTGACGAGATGCCGCCTAACGTCCCTTCTATGGGGCTAAAGACCAAGTTTCTAGGCTGTTCGTCTTGTCACCAGGAGTTACCTTGTTAGGATCTAATAAGATGATGCTTTATTTTTGTTTTGTTTTATTGATAACGCAAGTAATGAATCCAAAATCAAAGGAGCAAATTGCTCCATAAGGCGAAATAAGCTCAGAAGTTAACATAGCAGAGAAGAGACGCTGTGGGAGGGAGGTCAGGGCACACTTCACGAAAGGCTGTCATCCAAGATGTCTTGAAGGCTGGCCAGGAGTTTAAACGGGATGAGAAAGGGTGTTCCAGGAGGGGAACAGCACAAGCAAAGGCAGGCAGATGAGAAGTGCAGGCCTCATCAGAATCAGCCTGTGATGAACTCGGCTTAGGAAGCAAAGGTTGAAATGAGCTGAGCACAAAGGGCACTGGTGGCTGCTGCTGCCATGTCCTAGGTCCTCAGGTCAAAGGCAGGTGAGGCCCCTGCTGCTACCATGGGGAAGGAAAGTGCATCAGGTTCCAGGAGCTGCATCCTGGAAAGGCTTTAGAACCTGTGGAGTTGGCATCTGCAGGTGCCTGACCTGGGAAGGCTGCCTGGGTCCTGCCATGAACATCCTTCCTGCTGCACAGCTGCAGGGACGGGCTTGTGGGAAAGCCTGCCAGCCAGGTCGGCAGAGACTACAGGGAAGTCTTTCGGAATGGAGTCAAATCCTTGGATTTCTGGGAATCCAAGTGGCTGAAGAGGGGTCACCTTGGGATGACACATGCCAGCAAGGTTACAGGCACTGGGCTCTAAGGGTGGAGATGATGGATAACTCTCCCTTCTAATTACAGCAGACCCAGCCTTCCTCAGGGCAGCAGTGTCTGCCTCCCTGTCAGACTCAGAACCATCCAACACTAGACGTGGAAGAGTGCTTAGAGCACCCCATTTTACATATGAGGAAACTGAGGCCCAGGGAAATAGACTGGCCTACCTAAGGTCCACCAAGGAGCCAGAGGCAGAGCCGAGAATGCGGCCCACATCTGACTCCTTGTCCAGAGCTGTCGATATTCTAAAGCCTCAAACACCATGGGCTTTAAGACACAAAGGAGAAGGCAGAATGAAGAAGAGTTTCCAGGAAGAGGAAGGCTGAAGAGTGTCAGAGGCTGGGGAGAGCTGGAGGATGCCAAGGATAGAGAGAAGAATCTGAATTTGTGCTCAGGAAGTAACTGGGAATGGATGCAGATCGGGAGAGTAAATGCAGGAGAAGCAGGCCCAATCCCTTCTCTTCAGACCAAAAAGGTATGAAGGATGGATGGAGAGAAAGAGACAGTCCGAGATGGGGGAGGAATACTTGGCATTTTAGCCAAATGGCCTGGATCTCAGTCGGAGGTGAGGCCAGATGCTGGAACCATTTTAATGGAGAATAGACTAGATGCCTTTGGGCAAGATTTGGAAAGGGTACTGTGGGGTACCCAGGAGTCAGTTAGGAGCTAACAAGGTCCAAACAGCAGCTGGGGGTTGTTTGAACTTTGCTGAACCTCGGATCTGTGCTGTTGCCAAAAGGCACAGCCCATGACTTTCTCCAGTAATTTCTGGCAGTCTAGGAGAAGTCACAGAGAAGACAGATGGGCCTGCATGTCGAGGGATGGGCAGGGGAAAGTCCCGGGGGCAGAAGAGTCAAAGGGTGAGTGAGGACAGAGGTGAGATGGTGACATATAGCTCAGGCTAGCAGGAAGGTTAGGACACGACGAGGCCAGGAGAGGGCGAATCAGGTGGGAGCAGATGGTTTAGGGCCAAGAC
>PVKY010006871.1:0-15470 GCA_004027775.1 Bradypus variegatus | reverse complement strand
TCTTGATGCAGCCAATGCACCAAGATCTGCTGCTTTAATAACCTTGTTATTTTTCATCTAAAAGGCAAGCAAGCATAACAAAGTAGTTTCACTTCCTGTCTTTTAATCAATATTAGTGTTTGCTCACACCTATTTGAGAGAAATCCTAGGATCTGTTAGGTTCGCAAATATTCAATCAAGAAATAATACATTTTGAGACCTAGCATTGTAGTCTTTGAAGCTGGCAATCATTGGGGGTGGAGTGCATTTAATCACTGCCTAATGGATCTAAATTAAAACCTCCAAACAATGGGGTCAAAGAGTAGGGTGGAACAAGAACCCTGAAACTTTATTATTCCTTCACTGTACATACAGAGACATAACCATTCCAGATATAAACCCTGTATGCAAATGTGTCTAAAATATTCACGAATATATATTTTTATAAAAAGAAACACTTTCTTCATCCCAATATTGCCATGTGGCATGCACATGGGTCTGGGAAACTGTATTTGATTTTTATAAACAGCCTAAAACTTCATGTAATGCTAGATCATCTTAAAACACATATGTGAATCCAAGATTAAAACTATAAAGCAAAGACGAACTACAGAGTGACTGTAATAAATGCACCAATGTTAAGTCAGCTTCAAAGAAATTCTTAAAAACTTTCATGAATGTTTTATAGTTTATTTTTAATATTGATGTATTTCATCTTAAAACACATGCCAAGGGCTGCTGCGAATGACTCCTCTTTTCATCTTGGAGATGCTGTTAGGAATCTTTGATAAAACCAAAGGCATACCTTGAGATAGTACCAGATCTAAAGAATACCACATAAGCATGGATATGCCCCTACAGGTGAAATTTTTAAAGAGGCCCAGCTGTCTTAGATGACCATCATATACGATCATCCCTTACAACTGAATTCTCCAAAAAGAGGAAACCATCATCATCAGTTTCAAAGCATGGCTGTGGTGCTACGCTAAGCATTAAATAAATCCAGTTCAGCAGACTCCTTCCCTTCCAGGGATTTACACTCTCCAGCAAGTAACACCTAACAGACCACTGTACAAGTCGGGAGCAAAGGCTGGTTGCTATGTGTATTTTCTTTTGCATATGAATTGTAAAGCCCAAAAGACTAAGTGCAGAGTGGCACAAGTTGCATGCCTGGGCAGGGGAAGAACCCTAAAAATGAAATGGAATTAAAAAAAAAAAAAAAGTTATTGAAATGATCAGAGAAAACCTAGCAAAAACTGAGAGTCCTTTTAGGATGTCCTCTTAGAAGTTCTCTTCATTGTCAATTCACTCATTAAGTTACATGTTATCCAGCAGTTAGGTAGGAAACACACAAAATAACACTAAAATGGAAAAAAAATAAAATAAAAAGGGTAAAAATACGAGCACCCAATTATACTTTGGGTATAGTATACCTCATGGCGGCTAAACATCCACAGAACCAACCCGCGCAGGAAGCAAGGAACTGTGTGTCTACTAGCAGGGAAAACAGCCAAAATGCTCCTGGTGTCGCTCTTACACAAAAAGGAAAAAAGTAGATTTTTGCCTCCGATGGCAAAAATCAATATAGCCAAAAGACTTCTGATGTATTTTTTTGTTGTTGGTGTGAGTAGAGAATGATTCACACTTTCTCTGAAGACCAGATCCTTCCCTTATATGCTGAGCACGATTCCTTGATACTCTTTTCTAAAAGGGCATGTTATCAGCCACGTTCTCTGTTAAAAGGGATTTCTCTACAAAATGGCTCTATCATTCACCCGTAAGGGTGTTTCTGCACATATGAAAAAAAAAGGGGGGTGGGAGGAGAACAGGCTCACACCCAGCAAACGGGCAAGGGCCTTCCGTGCCCCATAGCAGAGACCTGCAGGCCTCCCCACCAACCCCGGCAAATGAGGCTCGGGCTCTGCTCACCACAACCAGCCTCATGACGGGCTTCAAGGTCACCTTGCAGAATCTAATCCAGAATCTCAAGGAATCCCATGGCCCAGTAGGTCCTTCCTGAGCAGAGGCATCCAGCCTCACCAAGCCGGGACACCACCTGGAACTCCGCACCTTGAATACAATGAGTTCGACTCCCCAGATTCTGGGGCTGGCATTCCACTGAGATCTCCATCCTTGGGAAGACGTGGCATATAACAAAGCCAACCTGGCATCTCCTAGAGCCGAGTGCCCCACAGTGCGACCTTCAATGACCAACACTATTCACATGGCTGGCTGGGTCACTAAAGGCCAGCCCTGCTATGCAGACTTTCCTGAATAATTTTAATATTGCATACTTGCAGGAGACTAGGGTTTATGAAAAGTTGTATCCTACTAACTGCCTTAGGCCCATTTCTTTCTGGATGACAAGGGAAAAAATTTTTTCAAAATTAAATGGACTAGCTGCTCACTTACCTTCTGCTTATATTTCACATGCCAGCAAAATTATTTTTTCCTGAGAGAGGTCTAAGTGAAAGCTTCTTTTCCTATCGTACCTGCATTCCCCTTCTGTCAAATTTATACTTCAATGTAGGATCATCTGATTAATGGCCAGCCCTTCACTAGAACTGAATTCCATGAAGGAGACAGTCTGTTCTTGCTTACAAGAAACAAGAAAGTTCTGTTGGATAACCAAATGGGTGTTGAGGCCATGGGTGGAGGGCAAGATAGAAATACTAAGACCCCAAAATGATCGATATCCTTCTATCAGACAAAGTATAGTTATTAATGGATGGAAAATAGTGATAACCTTGAATAATAATAATAATGCCCTATGAAGTTTATGTTGTTTGTGGATGGACTGTGTCATATGAAGCTAGCAAGGAGAATGCAGCTGTTCTCAGTATACCAAAGCTGTGCCAAATTTCCCATACAGAAAATACAAGTACGCACATAAATTCCAGAGGATGAAAAGATATTAGGTCAAGGCTTACTACCACCATATCCAAGCAACTACACAATCTTCTTAGTTGTAAGAAGGAACTTATATGTAAAGTAACAGGTGGAATGAGTGGATTAGGCTTTGAATGGCTTGTTATATGGAGATTTGCATTTCAAATAAAACATTGGTAGTTAAAACAAATGAAACGATGAGCTGGGGAGCATTAAAAAAACAAGGGCACATTTAAATGACAAGCCTTAGAGCTCTAAGAAAGCAAGGACATAGCTTTGCAAAAAGAAAAAAAAAGCTAATCACATGTAAGAGGGAAAAAAATGTGTTAGCCCAACTTATCTGTAGGGAGGAGAACAGTTTGGAGAGCCTTATAAGAGGACTGATAATCAGAAAAGTGATATTCGGGGCTAAGTTATGAGCACTGTGGTCTTTGTAGAGGGAACAAATTATATCTAAATATTAAAAAGCAGACAATGTTTGGGAGACAAACCACTGAAGAAAAAAAGCCCCTGTTTCAGACACTTAGATTTGAGGCACGTAACGTCCTTCTGACGCCCTACTTCTAACTTCTACTTTACAACTCTCACCTGGCTTTTCCCTCTCACCCAAGAAATCACCTTCATCAAGCCCCCACAGAAGGCTGTTCATCCCATTTAAGGATTCAAAAATCATCTTTTTACCTTTTCCCTACTTTTTCAAACTTTCCTTCCTCTATAAAGAAAATGTTCCCACAAAGGAGCCTGAAAGTAGCATGTACAGCATGAAATACTTATTAACCCTGGTCAGGAACCACAAGTTTGGAAGGGAAGGTAGAAGCAGCCTAAACCAACACAACAACCCTATATAAAAATGCACGTGAAGACTGAGTTTCTGACCTCAGCGTGTCTACGGGGGCATCTGATCTGTGATGGAGCTCTGCTCTCTGTGACTTATATTCCTTGGAGATGTGATTATGAGGCAGAAAGAAGAGAAACCTAGAAGAGAAATGTTTTTGCACATGTACACAGACACACACTCAGGCCTACAGTTAAAGAACGCCTATAAATCACTTCCCATTAACACAGAAGGCAAGAGGTAGCAAAACAATTCACACCTTGTCTTTATTAATTGCTTTAATACTAAACTGACAACCTTTATAAAAATATGAATATGATCACATGGCTATAACGGTGATTATGTGAAGATAAACACATTTGGTGCCAGTAAAAATGTGAAAAACAGTTCAAGGAAACTAGCATAAAGATAATCCCACTACTGGCTTCTAGGAAAAGGTATCACACGTGCAGATAATAACAGTGCTAACATACGCATGGTTATACCATACCGAACACTGTTTTCATCCTCACAATAACCCCATGCAATTGGAACCACTATTAACACTATTTGACAGATGCACAGAAAGCCTAAGTAACTTCCGCAGGGTCACTCTGCCTGGAAATAACAGGACTAGAATTTGAATCTAAACCATGTGAATCCAGAGCCTGTGCTCTGCAGCCCAAAAAAACACTGGCCACCTCTCTATGGAAAAATGCCATAGACTCCCTCTGGAAAAACACATGCTTGGCTGATGAAAAACAAAATATAGCTTCACAGCACCACGGAAACTCCTACATTGCTAAATTATATCACATTAATTATTATTTCTCTGTCTTCATTACTCCATTCCCCCTACCAGCTCTTGGTACTCCAAAACTCAATTCTGATGTCTGGCTTTTAAGATCTTCTATTTTTTTTTTTTTTTTTGGCTCTTCCCAAAGTATTCTCCAGTGACAACTCTGCTATTTAGAAACAATCAACCTATCTCTTATGTGAAGACGATACTCATTTCCACATCTACTTTATCCTCAAGGATGATGTCCAAAACATTTTTGACCCCAACCTCTCTCTTCTAAAATCACAACCTTTCCCCGATTGTTCACGGCTGTTATCGATTTCCCCCTTCTACACCCCAATCGCCTTGTAATGAGAACCATAAAATTAAACACTGAAAAGTTATCTTGCATTCTTTCTTGTTATGAAAACAGAAGAGCATACGACAAATGCTTTTTCTGAATCCAACACTCAACCCAGCATTTGTTAAGCACATCAGTGACTGAGCAGTTATTTGTAATTCACTTATTTTTAAGATGATAGCCATTTCCCTTATATAATCAAGTGATTTTTTTTTCTACATGCTTTAACTCGCTCACTCTGTAACTGTACCTGTATTACATGGGTAGTTTGAAGATGAGGTTTGTTCAAAAGAAAAGTAAACTTAGCCCCTTGTCAAATTATCACAAATTCCTAAAAAGTAGAGTTTGAATTGTACGTAGCGTAAAGACTTTGTGAAGACCTCTTCTAGAGCCAGCTGTCTGGCTTTTTCACAATGCTCAGTGTTTGGCTATGTATCTTTCTAGCGTACTAGTTCATCTTGATTTCTTAGTGCATTTTTCTCCACGCACAGTAGGCGCTGCCCCAGACTGTATTTCTCCTGATCACACAGGACCCAGAGTGAAGGCACATGCATGAGGTGCCTACAAAAGCTGCAGAGGGCCGAAAGCAGATCAGAGAATGAGAACTCTGAAGAAGCTGACCATGTATGTGGCTTCTTACAGAGCTATGAAGGAGTTCCATCAGTGTGCTGCTCTATAAAGAACCTTGGCAATGACAATGAACCAAGTAGACACAAGGGGGAGCAAGTGAGCCCATCAGAAAGCTAACAGGAGACTAGGAAGTTGGGTGTTTAAGAACTTTAAATTCCATAAAGAGAAGCCACAGAAAAGGGAATTAACAAAGGTTAAAAGTAACAAAAGCTGCAGTGTGAGAAAACAGCAAAGAACCAGAGGCACAGAGATTCCTTACACTTCTCAGAACTGAACTCAAAATCCAAAAGGATTTTTTTTTAACTGCAATCTTCAATGCAAGCTGAAAGACAAGTATTTTTGAGAAGAATGGATTGAAATGGCCCTCTCACACACACATTAGTGAAAGACCAAAATTTTTAACAGTACCCAAATTTGGAGATGAAGAACAAAAGCAAAAAAGAGAGCTTTTAAATTCCCTTTCTTAGTCAAATTTATTTACCACCACCCCCATAAACAAAAGAACTCAAAGAGTTAACAGAGTGGCTATAAATCTATTTTCTACTCTCTTTAACAGTGGAATTCTCTGGGCCTTTCCTATTTTGTATTTTCTTTTTTAACCTTCAAGCTAAAAAAGTATCTGGAACATATTTCATTCCAATATTTACTGGAGGTTCCAGATAGCTGACCTTAACCACAGGAAATCTGATATAATAAATATATTGTCAGTAAAAATATTGCTACTAAAGATGTAATTATAGATGCTCAAGTTTTCATACTATTGAAGCACATTAATTAAAACCTCGCACAGTTGAAGGAAATCAGAAACAAATGAAAAGAAGGATGATGTGTATTTCATATTGAGTGTAGCGTAATTATTACTTCTTTTTAATAAAGATGTTCAGAAAAAGGCACTAGTGTTATGCCTCTAATCACTTTAATCATCATTCAATACAAAAGGACCGATCCATCAAAATCCAAAGGGATTTGCTTATCAGTATGCTTTTAAAAAGCTCACCAGGTATTTCCAAATTCTTCCTAATGACAATAATTAAACATCTGGTAGTGGTGACCTACTTGTGGCTATAAAACTTCCTTGGATAGTCTTTTCCATTAATTATGTACATGCTGGGAACCGAGAGAGAATTTACATTATGAATAATAACTCAAGACCACAGAAGAAAGTCAAAAACCAACATGAGCAACTCCCTGCTACCCGTATTCAGGCCTTGTTAGCACTCTCGGATTTGGGAACAGATGCAGCATAAAAATTGCAAAAGCACCAAGCTAAGGCATGTACACGAGCTCGATGTAACCATGTTGTGAGGAAACAGACTTTTATTAAACATTCAAAACTGTGCCTAAGGGGGCAAAATGGCCAATCTGTCACATTTTCGCCATTTTTGATCTCGGCAGAATTACGTTCAAAAGCAAACTGTGACCCTAAACTTTTGCAAATAATGCCCACATCTTTTAGGGCCTTGGCAAAAGCACAAAAAGAAAAGTTAAGATTAAGAACTTCACACGCTCCAATAACATTTCACATATCCTTGAATTTGGAGGTGAGAATAAGGAAACCAGAAGGAAGGGTTGCAGTGATTTCAGAGTCATCTGGGGATGAAAGCATTTTTCTCCAAATAGTTAAGTCCACCTGATTCTCATTAAAATCAACTGATACCCATTTATTCTAATTAGATTAGCATCTTTCCCAAAACTAATACATTGCTGCCACTTCCTACTTTCTTTCTGCTTCATTTTAACTTTTTGGAGATCAAAAAAGGAAATGGCATTAATTTTTTAAAAAAGATTTTTCGGGTCTTATATCCTTTAGTAAATACATGGAAAGGTGTGTTAGAGCTAATTAATAACTAGACATTTTTTAATTACAATATTACTTAGAATAGATTCACCAAAGTTATTACCTAACTTGCTTAATCCCAAAAATTGTTTAATACACACCGAAAATACAGTCAGGTTCCAGTAAGGAAAATGAAAATCGCAACAGGGAATTTAATATAAGGAATCAGGTAAACAGGTGAAGTGCTTACATGCAGCAGCCACCACGCACGGAGCTGGGTGCGTGGAAAAGACTGGGGTTCTCGAACCCAGAATCTTGGAAGTGTGTTCCTGTGCAGAGGGAGCCAGACCTCGGAGGGGGGCCTGCGGGCCGGGGCTACTGAGCCGGGTGCCCAGCAGGAGGACGCAGTGGAGCAGGACCCAGGCCCGAGGCGGCGGCACTGCCTGGCGGTGCTGGCCCCCTGGGAACTCAGAGGAGGGGCTCAGTGGAACGGCTACTGGACGTCTGGCCGGGCTGCTGGGCTAGTGTCGGTGCCTCCTAGGAGGCCTGAGCAGGCTGGTTCTGGGCCTACAGGAAAGAAGCTGAAAACTAAAACCAACTGCTGCTTTCAGAATGAATGGCCATCTGCGCTGATGCTGACCGGAACAGCAAGCAAACAAGGAAAGGCAAGATCCATGGCCCCCTCCCGCCTTCCAGGCTCCCTCTAGTGTCCTCCCAGAGGAAGCCAGCTCACAAGGGAGAAATGCAACGTGCAGAAGTCCAGGCCCAAGCAGCGCAAAGCGGAGTCTAAAGGGCTGCAGTGATGTTGAGAAATAATAGCTTAAACCTGGCCCATTATCACTTGCCTCAATTTCCTCATCCATTAAATGGAGAAAACACCAGCACCATTCACAGAACTGTGATAATCAAGTGTGGCAACAGGTATAAAGTAAATATAACCACACCTGGTACAGAATTAAGCGCTAGGTTTGCATATGATATGATTGTCAACATATTTTTTAATTTAATTTCTACAATTCTACTCATTAGAATTTACCCATAAAGTCCATTTTAATAGTAAACATTAATGTAATTCCAAAGTATACATAAGCATCTGGCTTTGTCTACACCCTTAGGAATCTGATCCTAGGCTATGCCATGCAAGCAGAAAGATAGCGAAGACCAAAGTAAACTGCTCAAGGAATCAGGAGACCTGTACTAGGAATGGAGGCTCTGCCTCCAAACTTTGGGGCATGCGGCCTGAGTTTCCTCTATTAAATAGCAGAACCAGGTAAAATTATGGGTAAGGTTTCTTCCAGCATTTAAAATATATATTTATTAAAACTTTTTTAGTTTTTTTTTTAATGATGGAAGTTTCCAAATTTGCACTAAAGGACAGTCTAATGAACCCCCAAGTACCTATCATCGTGCTTTTATAATTATTAATACTCTGCCAATATTGTTTCGTTCCTTCACTTCTTCTTCTTTGGGGCTGGAGTATATTAGAACAAATACCACTTATAAAATGTCATAGCACACAGATGCTTTTTCTTACCTGTTCACAGCCTTGCACTAACCAGATGATATACACTAAGTTTTAAATCAAGATATAATCATTTAAATAAAAATAGACTTGTTAATAATACCTTCCTTAAGGTGTTAAGTCTGGATCATTTTCCATTTCCCCCAGTGTTTGATTCAATTTGCATTTTTAATTGAATACAATGGTAAAAATGACATCACTTCAGAAAACCACCAAGCTCCAGCCACTAAGAACATTGTTAATTTCCCATTCAGTTGTCACTAGGTAAATAAGTAAAGTCTTACTTTTTTCTCCCTAAGTTACATCACTAGTTAGATCATTTATAAATAAGCGAGGCCATCTAGAGGTTATAAAACACAAACTCAAGGGCCTTATATAATTACTCTTTCTAAAATTAACATCCTTATGTTGCTTCCACACATGTATGTTCCCCCCTATGAATAATCTATGTGAAAGTTATTTATATTAGCCACAAATTGGAATAATCACCTTCATCTTCATAGAACAGATTTACTAAAAAGTGCTTGGGACGCCATCAGCATTTATCTAGCTTTGGCTGGGAAAGGTAGAAAGTATAATAGTTCAAAATGCATTTGTCTTCCTCAAATCTGCCCTTACCATTGTTGGAATAATGCCTAACTTCAATAACTAGGAGAAAATACAATTTGAGTTTTGACCAAGACAATGGCCAAAAGAAATGCATAAGTTAGAAAATCTTTGGAATAAAGACTGTCTAGACAGCACACATTTAAAATTAATAATGGTGCTTTATGGTAAACATACATCGCATGCAACTTCCACCCACCTCACCAATGTATGTATTTCTCTCCCAATTCCAGTAATTAAGTTTCCTAGACAGAAGTTTGGTTGAACCACACATAATATCTGCATATATGTCCATCCACACTATAGATATATTTTTCCCTAAACATGGGCAATTTAAAATTTACAATAAAATTTTAGAATGTAATTAACGTGCATTTTAAACCCGGGAGTATTTCCAGAGGAGCTTTAAGCAGATGTGAATAATAAGGCACAGAGCTCCGCGTGGTGCCGTGGCGTGCAGGAGTGTACCTGCGGAAGCGCACAGCCTGCATGGCCGTGCGTGCACAAAGGCGCTGAATGTGCAGGTGCTAAAATGCAGAGTAGTAAGGGTCAAAATGAGGATGCATTTGAGAATAAAGTGCATTTGCAATTCACTAACTGACCCATACATGCAACAATGAAATCTGGACTGACAATCCTTAGTGTTATGAATTGTAGGCTCAGCAACCATTAGATATACCTTAGCAGAAACTGCCAACACGAGAGCCAAACAATATCAAATATGATAGCAAATCCTGTACAGCAATAACTCAGCGAGGTAAGTCACTCAACAGAAGCTATGCGTTCCTGTTTCCAGTCGAGAAAATTATTTTAAAACATGATACAGAAATATTGTGTTCTATACAACTCAAAAGTTAATTCAGAATTACAATTTGACTCTAGATGGCACTATACAGATTACTCAGCAAAAATCTGGATATGCTATTAACTACTTAGGTTTGAACTGATTAGCCTCCTTTTGTCCTCATTTGTTGTACTGCTGCTTCATCCTTAAAAGCAGGAAGAAAAGAATCCCATCCCGGCACAAACACATATTAGAGGATCAAATGGTTCCGAAAACTAAAGTTTTTAATCAGAACTTATTTGAATTTCATTTGGAGAAACACTTTGATTTGTATGCCAAACTCTCCACTCCCACCAAAAATCCAATTCCAGGGCTTTCAGAAACATTCTAAACTTAATTATAAATAGCTAATCCACAAGTGATTATTCATACACAGGTTGAGAAATTGGTTGGGAAATCCAAGAACAGAATCCTAACATTAAAATGAACAGATCATCAGGGACAAGCCTAGATCATGGCAGAATCAGTCTTTCTGTTAAAACAATGCCAATAGTTCAGAAATAATAATTCCATTTCCAAAGAAGGATGGGACTGCGCTTCAAGTGCCATCCTATAGTGTTTCCTAAAACACATTTATCAGCACCCACAAGCGACCAGGGGCTGGTGGTGAGAACCAAAGCTGCTTGGCTGGCTCTTCAGTGTTCTCTATTGCGGACTAAGAACAGTGCAATAATTTGAAGCTACAATGTAGTCATCTTATTCATTACTGAGCCATGAGAACATTATGCAGAAAGAAATATTTTTCTTTGATAGCTTTTGGCATGGAAAAAATGTATAATGATGTAAGATGACTGTGTATCTAGCCGTATTTAAGAAAAATTTACAGTAGATGAATCTAAACATCACAGTACTCTCGTATGAGTGGAACAGGCACACATCTGTCGAATCCAGTCCAAATGGATGAGCCCAAAGAGTTACAGCAGAATGCCCAGCCTGGGTGGACTTCTTGGTAAACTAAACAGAATGTAAATATCAGCTACTGCAGCTAATGTTTGTTTTTACATTTTACAGGAAATACTCCTTATATGGTGATGGGGTGTTGTTAAAATTGACACATCATAGTGAACTTCATTCTCATCTGTGGGGTCTGAAGGAGAATACACTTGCTCTTTCAATGTTCTAAAGTCAAATAAGGGAGATGCAGTGCTCACTGTTTCACATCTCTCCTCCATTCTTTTATTTCTTGGATGGATTGGTAATGAATATGGGATTCCTTGGGTGGCCCGGAATGGTTAAGGGGGAAAGATAAGCTAAAGAGTAACTGCTACTTGTGAAGTCAAAAGTAATAAAACAGCTCAGCAACATGCTAGTATTTAACTCTTCACCTAGACCGAATGCTAGCAAACCAGAAACACCAATGCAGACTCCTAGGACATGACTAGCGAAACCTCACGTGCACACATTTCTTGACCATATCAAAAGTATTACTTCTGCCATCATAAAACACCTTACTACGTATAATCCTTCCCTTTTGATTATAATGGGGTTTTACAGATTCTGTCCACCTAAAAAAACCTGTTCAGTGTAAGTAATTTCATTGATGTAACAACACTCTTGCCACATTCCATGGAAGATATGGATCAGAAAGTCAGTCTACATACACATTTCACAACCATTCAAGTAGTTTCAAGAAAGAGGTCAAAACTGAGGAAGAACTGAGAGACAGACAGATGAAAAACAATTCTCTTCCCCCATACCTAGCTTCACAATAATTTCATTATTGTGACTCCTACAGTATAAATGCCTTCAAATATGGCAAAAGAGAACATTCCAAAACATTGTTTGTAGAGTTATATTTAAGTAAACCCAGTGGTAAATATTTAATTTCCATGCATAAGCAAAAAAAAAAAAGCATATTTATACAGTAGGACCTATTTAAGGCAAAGATACTTTGGGTGTTCACTCATTTCCATTCATTCAACAAATATTTGAGTGCCTACGACACATCAAACATTGTTCTAGTGATACAGATGAAAATTTACAGCATAGCTGGAGAGAGTGACAAGAGAAGAAAAAGCCAGATGTAATTAATAATAGAACTATGCATTATAGGAGAGGAGAAGGAAGTGAGGATTTGCCTGAAACTAATGAAAATCATCAGGATCCTTGACAAAATGTCTATTTTCCCATATTTTAATGATTTGAGTAGTATCAGCAAAAAATGTGATTTTAAAAAAATACTTATCTTTGATATCTGACTCTTCATATGGTCTTCAATAAAAGGTACAAAAACATTTCCAAAGTCATTTATTCAAAATTTGGCTTTCAATCCTATGATAACAGTAAATTTCAACTATGAAGAAAAAAAATATATATATATACACACACACACATACACCATGTGACAATGTGACTTATGTATCTGTCTCCAAGAATTATATAGAAAAGCTATCCAAAGTCAGATAACCATCGAATTTTTAACAAACTCATGCTCTCTGTTGAAAGGACTGAGTGACCAGTTGGATACTCGATACTGATCTAGGCTTGTCCCATCCAGTGATTACTGCCATTTTCCGCATGGGACCCGAGCGTGGCTGGTGGCTGCCCTCCCATCGCCAATCGAGGCCACCCCTCCGTAGTTGCGGGCACCTTCACTGGGCACTGGATAATCTCAGGTGACTAGCACATCAGCCTCAGCTAGTGCCTGTCCCTCGTCAAGCCACCAGCCACCCCAGGGCATGTGACACCCACAGGTCTCTGAGCCAGGATGCTCCTCATTTTTACTGGGATGGGCACATATACCCTCCGTTATTGATCTCAAATCTGCCACTAAATGGCTGCAGACCTTCAGCAAGTCACCTGACCCCTCCAGAGCTCAGTTTCTTCACCTGGAAAAATACAGTGAATATAGATCAGACTCATTTGAGCACCTTTGAGGGAGAAAGAAGGACCTAACAGCCCTCCATCCGGAGAGATTCTGGTTCAGCAAGACCCCTGGGGAGGGAGGGGGCCTGCATGTGTGTGTTGTAAAGTGTCTGTTGTCAAGTGTCTGTCCACGGTTAAGATTCCTCGATTAAATGACATCTAAAGTCAAATCAAGAAATAAAAGTTCTCTGAGTCCGACACAGCTCTACCTGTGAACAACTGCAACCCCTACCCTCCATTCAAGAGGAATTTTCTTTGTGTTTTTTTTTTTGTGTGTGTGTGTGTGGTTTATGCTTTCAACTTTGTTTTTAAGAGAGAGCCAAATACTGAACCGAGAGCATCAGCAACCAAAAGTTTTGTGTAAAAGGTCCTCTCAAATGGAACCCAGGAAGGAAAATGCAACAATGAATTTCTGTCTTCTGATTCTCCAAATGGTTATTTTCATAATACACGTGTAGCCATTAAAGTTTACTAAGATGAAAACAGACAGACTCCAGAATCATCAGAGTAGAAGAGGCAGCGCCTTGGCTATTTGTGGACACTTGATATTGTCAGTAAAAAACAACTGTCCTCAAGTCAAAAGAAGTGCTTAGATTGCCAACACATGTATAGTAAGACAACCGCCACTGACTTCTGCCTGTGTGCACGATTTCTGTTACAAAGTCATGGTTCAAATGAAAGGTGAAGATGCATAATAAAGAAGTTTACTGCTTTTTGGCATTTAAGAAATAGTTTGAATCAAAGGACTCACATGTATAGATAAATATTCAAACTACAGAAAATGCCAATGTCAGTAAGGAAAATAAAGTGGCACATGCAAGTCAAACTTAACAAAAAATAGGAAGAGGAATTTAAAATAAACTTACTAAGTAATCTATTTCTTCTACAATATTCAAACCTTAAAAAGGTTGTTTGGTGCTTCATATAAAATATGGTGATAACTTAAAATTTCACCAAATGTATCATAGTAATAAGTATTTCAAATTCTGGATAAAAATTAAAACAATGAAAAATGAAAATACTAAGGGGTTGGTTTGAAAAATCAAATTTCTGAAATCAAAGAGAACTGATTATTTTAAAAGCTCATGTCAATTTTTCCACCCATTATAAAGATCAGCAGTTACTGTACTATTAAACTGTACTGCTCCACAATTCAAAGTAGCATTCCTAAAGGGACAAAGAACTTCAAGAATTTCAAAACCAAAGTGTGCTAAAGTTCTAAAGACACAACTCTAAAATCTGCTATCACTGGGAAAATTCTGGGTTTAGTTACATATGACTTTTATTCAAAAGAATAACCTCCCCCTCCCTTTCACCACTAGCATTATTATTTATGTATCTTTTTTCATCTTCCTCACTCACCCTTATGATCAAGTACAAAACTGAACATTTTTTTAAAAACACAGATTAATACAAATTACACTGCAGTTGATTCAGAGCCCAAAAACGTAAACAAAACTTCACCACCAGCCTAGCACACTGTCGCTCCAAGGAAGCATCTTTATCTTCCTATCTGTCAGATGTAATCACTGTTTTAGTCTTACAGAGGAAGCTCCCACTGTGATCGTGGATAACTAACAACAGGTCATAGTATACACTGTTTTCCCTAACTAATAATCAATTGTATTATAGCCACTTTGTATTAACCAAAATGCAACTCTGGCATCACAAGAGTAACAAAGAAGTCAAATTATATAATATTTTAATATTTACACAGCAAATCTAAGTCACACAACTTATCACTACCATAAACATGTTTCTCCTTTAGGTTGGCTTGACATTAATAGCTAACACCATCTGTTTTGCTATGATTAGGAAATGATTCCAATAATGAAGAAAAAAATAAACACTCATGCAAGTTACATACACACAAATGTATGTGTATGTAAAAAGTAGATTCTTGTACAAGCGAACCAGATCTCACACCCTATTCAAAGTTCCCTGTAATTATGGTGTTTCAACAGACTGACCACACAAGTTCAGCTATATCGTGTGCTACAGAAAAAGAGATTGTGTACCAAGTGCAGAATCTCTAATTTTTGTCTCTCACAGAAGTTGAAGTTTTAAAACACCGTTGATATCATCCAGAGATGTTAATCTGGTGCCAAATTTATATTTTCTATAACACACTATATAATTTAACTTGTATGGTCAGTTTATTCAAAAACCATAATTACATGGAACCTTGAATAAGGAGTGAGACCTGGTTGTATTGTACAGGTTAGTGTGATTTGAGAAGGGAATAAAAAAGTATTTGCAAAGCCCCCTTGACGGACTGGGGAAAATGTGGAAATATTAAACTTCCCCACCTGGGGAATTCCTGATATTCTCACAAGCATTGGGGGCTACCAATTTAGAAGGCCAAACACTTGATCTTGGGGCTTGTCCTTATGAAGCCTGTTACC
>PVKY010006870.1:0-15486 GCA_004027775.1 Bradypus variegatus | reverse complement strand
CCCACCACCCCACGGAGCGCGCGGTCAGAGACGGGCGCTGGGCCCCGGTGCCCAGACTGCGGGTTCGGCTGCGCGTCGAGGTGGCGCGGGGACGGCCCCTGCGCGGCGCACAGCCCACCCCACGGCGCCGATCCCAGGAGCAGCGGGACCGTCTCGCAGCACTGCCGCTCTGCCGCAGACTTGAGGCGCGCCGCTGGGCTGAGGACCCGGGAGGCCACCCTGCGCCTTGAGTGCTTCTCGGCTCGGAAACCCGGGCGCGGCGGCGCGGGCGGACAGAGGCCTCCCGGAACTTTGGGCCTTGGGGGACCCGAGAGCGCGCTGCCGCATCCCTTCCCCGTCCCTTGCAGGGGTTTGGCGCTTGCACATGCGCAGTGAGTCGCCGCCCCGCCCCCACCCGGGGAGGGAGGTGTGTACCCCCCCCACCCGGGACTCCCAGGCGCTCAGCGTCGGGAGACCGGCGCCGCGCGTCGGTGGGCGCCCTTGGTGCGTGCCGGGGGCCTTGCGGGGGGACCGCCACAAAGGCAGGCGCGCTGTAGAGATTGCCGCCCCGCGTGGCGCACGACCCCCAGGATCTCGGCGGCTCCAGGGGTGGCTGGGGGAGGCGTCGGGAGCGCCGCCGACTGGGTTCCCACGGCTCCGGGCTCTGGGTGTCGGGGGTCAGCTCGGCCACCCGCCAGGTCTGCGGGCCCAGGTGCCCGGTGGGGCTACAGGGCGTGGAGGGGCAGTGGGAGGAGCAGGGGACCACCCCCAGGGTCCCCCCGCGCCCCGAGGGCCCGCCCGCGCTGGCTGCTGTCCGCGGTGCTGAAAGCAGCCTTTGGGCGGCTCCTGGCGAGGAGAGCCAGCCCCGCGTTCCGGGGGGCACCTGCTCGCCCAGTCTTCGCCTGCTCCCCAAGCCTACCCCAGGGAAGAGATGGGGGTGGGACTTGTGCAGGCCCCCCCCACCGACTCAGGGCTGGGAGTGGGTGGGCGCTACCGTGCCGCTGTGATTCAGGGGAGGGAAACTGAACCTTGTCCCCAGACCCGGATTCCAGGTCAGCGCCCCCTGGCAGGACAACCCTGAGGGAGGTAACCCTGCCAAGCCTCTGTTCCCCCTTCTGGGAGAGGGAACAGGACAGTGGGAGGACGGAGGCTAGTGTGGAAGGCTCCTGGAGCCTTTGTTCTGACCGGACAGTGGCTTTGACCGGGACTTACAAATGCCTGCAGCCCGCCCCACCCAGGGCCTCCGCGTGGCTTCACCAGTGGTTCAGGCCTAGGCGAGGCCGCAGCTCCAGGCCACTTCCTCCCTCCCTGGGAGAGCCGGGATCCCTGCCGCCATCAGCTCTAACAGAGACAGCGAGCAGGAGCCCCTCCCAGACCCTCCGTCTCATCCTTTGCGCCTCAGGGGACGGTGGATCTGGGAGACCCCCCTGCCACAGCCGGCTCGGCCGCCACCTCTGGCCAGACACAAACACGCGTGCTGAGCTGGGATGTTAGTGGGCGGCACGTGTTACAGAAAGTAACCTGAAGACTGAAGATGTGCTAACATGGAGTCCTTGTGGAGCAAATAAAAGTCCTTTTTGAAGCACACTAGGAGGTTTGTGATGGAAGGAAGCTCGAGGTTCTTGTGAGCTGAAGACACCCCACTTGTGGTGCCCTGGTGGGTGCCAGGGTGTCTGCAGCTTTTCACTGGGGTACCTGCCCATGGACTTGGGGGCCTGAAGGCCAGGGGTGACAATGCACTTGACATAAATCTTGACTGGGGCTCCCACAGAGGCCTCCCTCTCCCCACTCCCCCACCCTGGACTGCCTTATGCTTCTGTAGGTGCCCCTGGCACTGAGGGTTCTGGGTGCAGGTGAGAGGAGGAGAAGCCCGAGAGTCAGGCAGTGGTGAGGTGGGCACTGGTTCTGCAAGACGCCTTCTAGTGGGTGGCCGCAGTCTGTCCTCGGGGTCCCCTTTTCTTCCAGGGGTGCTAGTTGGGTCCTTCTGCAGGCGGACAGTGAGGGTGCTGTGTGTCAGGTGAGGAGAAGGGACCAGTGCGGGGGATGAGGGGCAGGGCACGGGAGAGCCCTTTTCTGGAGCAGGAACCTGACAGCAAGAACTTTTCCAGCATTTGAAAGAGGAGTCCTGGGAGTCGGGCTGCACTGCGGCCTTGCAGGGGCAGAGGATGGCAGTGCCCTCCCAGCCCTCTCACCCCTCTGCCCCTCTCACCCCTCCACCTCTGCACTTGCACCCTCCCGGCAGGGGCTGCGAGCAGTTAGTCCTGCCTCCCCCCACTGGCTGACTCACCTCTGTGGCTCATGGGCCTGGTGAGCAGGTCAGACCAGGGGCAAGGCCCTGAGCGGTCGGCAGGGGGCAGCTGGATGAGGTGGAGGGGCGAGGAGAGCCAGCCCTGACCTGTCTCTCCGCGCACCCCCCGTTCCCAGTGCTTCATGGATGTCCCTTGTTGTCCGGACACGGCTGAGCAGGAGAGGAACTGGGCTCGAGGGGTCGAGCGCCTTGTGTGGCAGCCCCTGGCTGGGAAGGAGCAGGCCAGGCTGGGCTGCAGCCACGTGCTCCTCTCCCGATGTGCTGAGTTCACGGTAGATGCCAGGCCCCGGGCGTTGTTCTAGGGCCTGGGAGCTGGAGGACCGTGTGTATCAGTTACCTGCTGCCACGTGACAAATTGCCTCAAAGCTTAGCGACTTGAAGTGACAAACATTGATCACCTCACAGCGGGTGGCTCTGGCTCAGACCCTTCATGAGGTGGCAGTCAGGAAGGTGTGATGGGCTGTGGAGCCTGCTTCCGGAAGGCTCCCTCGCTCAGCTGTTGGCTGGAGGCCTCAGCCCCTGACCCGTGGGCTTCCCCGAGACCAGGCAGCAGGGCTTGGGATCCCGGAGCTCACAGCCCTCGTCTCCCGTGTTCTGGGCACAGGGCAGTGGGGGGGGTGGGGACGTGCCTGGGCCCAGGAGCTGGGGGTCATTGGGGCCCTCTTGGGAGCTGGGGCAGGAAGGGCCGGGATGCAGGGGCAGGCGCAGCACCTGGGGCCCTCTCGGGACGTCTACCCTGCCTGGGGTGGTGCCCAGTGTGGGGCGCTGAGGCCTTTGTAGCCGTCTCCCTCCTGGGCTAGTCAACGTTGCCATCCCCTGGAACCTACATGGATCCAGCTGGTCTCTGGACCCCCTGCCTTGGCTGCCCCCCCTCTTTCGTTCTGCCTCCAGCGGTGGGACCACTGCCCCAAACCCACACTCCCTGCCAGCGGAGCCCAGGGGAAGGTCTCCTGGAGATGGGCTGGGGGCGAGGGGTCCTGGCCTGGGCCTGGGGGCTGACGGTGTGTGCCGGGGACAGTGGCCAGGGTCGGTCACCTCTGAGGTTGGCAGGAGCGGCCAAGACCACCGCACAGGCGGGAGCTGCTCGGCAGCCGCTGCCCAAGCCAGCCTTCGAGGCAGAGCCCAGTGACACGTCCCGATGCCGCTGGGATCTGGGGCCGGCGCCTGCTCCCAGCAGAAGGCCGTTGGCGGCGGACAGCGGAGCGTGTGTTGCCTGGGGGACGGGGTCAGCAGGCAGTGCTCAGCCCCTCTTGCCCGGTCCCATGTGCATTCCTCAGTCCTCCACCGCGGGCAGCCCCTGCCCGCCCCGTACTTCTCTCCATCGCCAAACCGCGGGCAGCCGGGCTGGTGGCGAGCGGGTCTGCTCTGCTGATTCATCTTTCCAGAGGACCAACGTCGTGCCGCCTCCCCGCCCTCCTGGGGAGAGAAAGCCGGGGCAGCCCCCAGTGTAGGGCCCGTCGAGGGTGGGGAAAGCGGGACAAATGGCCAGGAGGTGGGCCGTGGCCATCAGCTAGTCCGGGGGGCAGTGATTAGTGTGGGGGCTGGGCACAGGGTGGCCTTCCCCCCACCCCGGCATTGGTGACCCTCGAGTGTTCCGGGAAGCGTTAGTGGCTGGATGTGGGTCTCTTCTGAGGCGCTGCCCCAGGGGCTGCCCCGAGCGGCTCCACCCTCAGCGAGGGCTCCCCTGGCTGGGCCTGGCCATGGGCCTCGTTTCAGCGAGGGGCAGTGAGGGGCTGCACCCCCTTTCTTCTGTCTGGTGGGGAGCAGGGGACTGTCCTCCCCGGAGGTCAGTTGCCAGGCAGCGTGACCTGGGGACAGACAGACTGAGTCACAGACACGACCCCCTGCCCACTCGGGTGAGCCTTTCTGGGGGGCTCAGAGGGGGTGGACAGCTCGTGGGCCAGCTGGGGGGCAGGGATGTCAGAGATTGGGAACCAGCCCAGAGGGACGTCCCAGCGACAACAGCCCCCCATCTAGTCCCACGCCTGGTGCAGCTGCCCAGAGCTGGGCGGGCAGAAGAGGGCGGCACCCCACATGTGGGTGCTGTGGTACCCAGAGGCAGCTGAGGGCTCTGCTGGGCGTGGTCAGGCCGAGGTGGGGTGAGGTGGGGGCCTGTGGGGTGAGATCAGCCCCCGTGAACCAAGGGCCGAGTGGGAAGGGGCCTAAGGGGAGCCCCTGGGGTCTGCGGGAGGCCCTGGGTCTGTCGGGTTCAGGGGCCCACAGACAGGCAGGACACCCACTCAAAATGCTGCAAAGCAAGCCGGTGGGAGAGAGGCCCGGGGCCTCAGGAGAGGGGTGCCGGCGGGGGTTTCCGGAGCAGCCTCGGGTGGATCCGCCCGGTGCTGGAACGGGCTGCTGCCCTGTGGGAGAAAGTGTGGGGTCCGGGATCCCGGGAGGGCCGGCCCGGCTGGCCTGTGCCGCTCAAGGGTCTCCTTACCCTGGAAGGTTCCGGGGCATTCCAGAGCCCAGGAGTGGCGGTGGTGAAGGCTGAGCGCTCTGAGATGCAGACGGCGCTTTGAAGCGTGACCGTAAGACGCACAGCTGCCTACTTGGAAACCCTGCTGTGTCTGCTGGGGGGGGGCATCCGAGGCTGCACCCCCACCCCCATCCCCACCCCCACGCCCTGCCCCCACCTCAGTGGCCGAGTGGCTCCCGGGTTGCTCCAGGTTGCGAGGGTCCTTCCCTCCCTTGGTCCCAGATGGCAGCCCTGTCGCCCGTCCCCGGGGACTGCTGTCCAGCCAAAGAGCAATGGGTCCGGCCCTGAATGGCAGGTCAGGGGTCAGGGCCCCACTCCGGGTGCAGCAGGGCCTGGCGGCCACCTGGGTTCCACTGCCCCCTCCTGCCAGCCCTGACTCCCACCCCCACCTCCCGAGGGCACCCAGCTGCCCCCCTGGGCCCCCAGGATGCCCCACCGGCCCCTGCGTCCACCCCCAGCCCTCCCTCCGTGGGTGGGGGTGTCCCCAGCACCTCAGCAGCTGGGGGGACCTGAGCTCCCCCACCCCCCACAGCAGCCGTGCCAAGGCTGGGGCTGGCAGCGCCCGGGAGCGGCCCCCATGCAATTACCCACGACACGATATACTTTTCTTCACTTGATGTGAGCCTGTGTTTTCTGTAAAGACAATAATTAGAGATAAAAACCACAATTGGAAAATCAGTCCCTGCGGAGCTGGAGGGCTGTGAGGGGGAAGTGCAGGCCCCAATGGGAGCCCCCACCCTGCCTCGACTCCGGGGTGGCATTCGGGCCCCAGGGCAGCCCCCGGGATCGAGCTGCACCACTCAGAAGCCGCCCGCCGGCCCCAGCGCCCCGGGTGGGGAAGCCCAGGAGTGCAGGGCTGAGCCCCCACCCCGGGCATCAGAGAAGCTTCCCGAGGAGGAGCCGAGAAGGAGCAGCCCCACGCTGGGCCTTGAGGGGTATGCGGGGACCTGCAGGGCAGAATGGGGGGAAGGGGCTGTCCGGGGCAGAGGGGCAGCAAATGGAGCAGGGAGTGTGTGGCCGGGGCCCCGGGACGCAGCCCAGGGCAGCCCCCCAGCTCCTGGCCTCACCTGAGCCACGTGGCAGCCGTCACCCGCACCTGGGGAGGAGGCCCCTGCAGCCACGAGGACGTGCCACACGCTCTGCCAAGGGCTGGCCGTGACCTGACAGTGCCCTCCAGCCCGCGCCTGGGAGCCTCGTCCACGCGGAAGACACGAGGCTCATGGACGTGGCAGGCGCCTGGCATGAAGGAAAGGGCCGTAGGAAAGCAGCCCAGGGAGGCAGGAGCCAGGAGACACACATGGGAAAACGGGGTTCAGCTTCCAGAACAGAAAAGTGGGTCACAAAGCTCTAGCAAGTACAACCACAAATTCCAGGCCCACGTGCCAGAAACAGGACGTCGGCAGGCTGCTGCTGCGGCCAATAACGGCCAGGGCTGCTGGGCACTGAGCGTGCCAGGTGCTGCCAGAGGGGGACGCTGCCACCCCGTTTTGTGGAAGAGGAAACTGGGTTTGCCAGCTGGTCAGCAGCCTCCCGGAAAGGCTGGGGAGAGCCCAGGGCCCACGGGGGACATGCTGCACATGTGCACACACAACACGTGTGCCCGCAGCGTCCAGGCGTGCACGTGGGAGTTGGGCACAGGGCGTAGCTGCGTGTGCACATTGGCTGTGCATGCAAATGAGGGGCGTGCATGCACGGGTGTTTGTGCACGTGTAAACTGTGTGTGTGTGTGCACTGGGATATGTGTGTGTAGAAGTGTGTGCGCACTGGGATATATGTGTGTGTGCACACTGGGATATGTGTGTGTGTGTAGAAGTGTGTATGTGTACTGGGATATGTGTGTGTGCAAGTGTAGGGTCCCCTGAGCTGAGCTGTGCAGTTCATGTGTCTGTGTGCATGTCCAGGTGGATGTGCAGTCGGGGGTGTGTGTGCACGTGGGGGGGTTGCTGTCTGTGAATGGGCCGTGGGTGTGAGCGTGTGGCGTATGTCCAGTGCACGGACCATGGGTGCCCGAGTGCTTGTATGCGGGTGTGTGCATGGTGTGGACTCTTGAGACCGCGGGTGTGTGCCCGCATGTGTGTGTGGCTATGTGTGCACACGTGTGTTGTTTTCCAGGAGTGGCCTGTGGTGCACTGTCACCGTCTAGTGGCCACGTGGCCCCAGTGACTGTGCCATAATTGATGATTATTTTACTCGTCTCGTGTTTGGGGACGGCCGTCAGTTCCTGTTCTTGCTGGGAGGCAGCCGGGGGGTGGGGTGAAGGGGTCAAGGTGGTGACCGCCCTCCGCCGCCCGTGGCCCTCCCCTCCCCCGGCCTCGTAGCCAGCACATCCCGGGATGGGGAGACGGCTCCCTGTCCCTCGGTCCCACTGAGCAGGCCCCCAGAGCCGCTGGCCCCAGGGGGTGGGGGTGCCCCTGTGGACCCAAGCCTGCCCCTGCCCTCTGGGAGGTGCAGCTTCACCCCCACCCAGCGGCCGCCTGAGGCAGGAGCTGGTCCCCACCCCGAGGGGCTGCTGCTGGCTCTGCCCATCTAGCTGAGCTGGAGCCCCCAGGCGGCCCCTCTCTCTGCCCCTCCCTGCCCCTGGTGCAGGCTGGGACCCCCGAGACCCTCATCTGCTGGACCCACCTGCGGCAAGAGCACGACCTGAGGTTGGGGGCGGCAAGTCCTCGTGGCGCAGCCTCTGTGTCTGTCCTGGCTCTGACTCCACCCAGGAGACATGAGGCCCCGATGGAGACTGGTGGGGGGTCGGCCACGGCCTGGGCAGGCAAGGGCACCTCTGGACCACGTCAGGGCAGGGGCTCTGCGTGTCCAGCCCAAGACGGACGGCATGCAGTGCACAGCACGTCTGCCTGTCCTGGTGCCAAACCCCCAGCTGTGAGGCAAGGCTGTGTGGAGGGGCTGTGCCATGGAGGGGTTCCAGGGCAACTCTGAGGGGCCCGAGAGCTGGGGGGCCTCACAAAGCCAAGAGGAGGTGGGGCGGGCACTGGAGGGAGGGACGCTCTGTGTGCAGCTCAGAACAGCACACAGCGAGGTCGGCCGGACGAGGCCCAGGCCTGGGGAGAAGTTCTCAGTGCCCGGGACAAACAGGCCCTGACAATTGACGAGGACTCGTGCACACACTCACCCCACAAAAGCGGGCAGAGGATGCGGGGGGCTCACACAGGCAACCCAGCCAACGAGCATCTGGAAACCTGCTCCAAGTCACGGACAAAGACGCCGACGAATGGGGCAAGCGGGGTGTCGCCCCCTCCAAGCCCAGCTCGCGCAGGCTGGCCCTGCACCCACGGCCGTGACGTGCCAGCAGGAAGGCGGGCCGCTGCAGTTGCTGGGGCCAGTTGGGGCGAGCGTCTGCCCACCCCTGGGCAGGGTTGCACCCGCTGCCTCGGCCCTGGGGGGCAGCCGGGCCCCTGTAAGGTGACAGGTGGGGGAGGGCCCGGGCCATGTCCTCCGGGACCCGGCTCTCCCCCCTCACTGCTCCACCATCCCTGGGGGTGGGGGGTCCCCTTGTGCTCGTGGTTGCCACTCACTCCCCCCAGTTGTGGGGTTCCAGCTGTGCAGGGTGGAGGAAAGGGCGGGCTGGAGGGTCCTTGGAGAGGAGGTGGTCCAGGGTCGTGGCCCCTTGTGGAGTGCAGCCCCCGCTGTCGGGGCGGGCAGTGCCCCTGGCCCGGTGGTCGTGCTGCTTCTGCTGGGCCTCAGAGGAGGTCAGGGAGCAGGGTCTGGGGGGCAGTGGCACCTTAGTGTCCTGGGGCAGCTGAAAAACACCACCCACGGGTGACTTAAAGCCCCAGAAACTCATTCTCACGTTGCGGAGCCCAGAGGCCCAAAGTCCAGGTGCCTGTCAGCCCTGGTGGCCCCCGGCCGTCCTCGGCTCCCCTTGGCTTGTGGGCGCATCGCCCCAGGCTCGGCCTCCATCGCCACGTGGCGTCTCCTCTCTCCATCTGTGCATGTCCTCTGCTCTAGGGACACCGGGCTCTTTGGGTTTAGGGCCCTCCCTACCCGTTTGGCCTCATCTTCAAAGACCCTGCCATTTAAGGTCATGCTCAGTGGAGGACACGGCTCACCCCATACCCCTGGGGACAGGCAGTGTCCCCAGCATGGCAGGGAGGGGACAGGCCTGCTCCTCCCACGTCACCCAAGCCTGGGTTCGCCGCCCCCAGCCCCCTGGGCCCCTCTGTTCTGGGGTCCCTCCCTCCCGGCTGGGGGTCTGCTGGGGCCCCTGCGGATCCTAGCCAGGACGAGGACAGTGAGTGGCCCCCATCGGTGATGCCGGGACGTCCGTGCGTCCCTCCAGCCCCTCGAGACCTCCAGGGTCTGGAGGCGGGTCTGGCTGGAAACTGGGGTTTGGGGATTCAGGAGGGAGGGGTGCCTGGAGATGGGGCCAGGTGTGCCAGCTGCTCGGCAGCTCCCATCACGTCGAGGGCACACGCCCGGCTGGCAGGCCCCGGGGTCCTTCGCTTGTGGCGGGCGTGGACACCCCCTGTGCTCCCCTGGCCAGGCTGCCCGATCCGCTCACCTCACATCCCTTTCCTGACCTCGGGGATGGCCAGAGGCTCCGGCCCAGCTACGTGCCTGAGCTCCGTCGGCACCTGGTGCCACCCAAGGAGAAAGGAGGGGGCTCAGGATGAAGTCGCTTTATTTCATGGTCAGGGAGTGTGTGGAGGGTGCGGAATCTGGCGGAATTGGGCAAAATCCTTGGAATCATGGGATCGGGTGGCATCAGATGGTGTGGAGTAGGGAGAATCGGGTGGAAGGCACAGGGAGTGCCCTGCTGCAGGCAGCTGGGACCGGGGGCTGTGACTCTGGACGCAGAAATGGCCCTCGGGGTAGCCCGGCTGAGGCCGAGTTCAGGCGCTCTGCAGTTTTCGCAGTTCCTGCCCCCTGGAAACATTCCCAGACATGGGAATCCCAGGGTGGGATGGGGCAGGAGTTGCCCGTGTACTGCACCCTGCTCTGCCCGGCTTCAGACCCCTGTGCCAGAGGGGCCCCCACGGGGGACGTGCTGGGTACCTGGAGCACCTGGGGGTGGGGGTGGGGCTGCAGAGCTGCCCAGCTGGAGGCCTGGTGGGCTCAGTGTCACCGATGGGGCCCAGGGCAGGCGACAGGACCAGGGTCTTTAGTCTCTGGTGTTGGCAGGTGAGGGAGCGGAGAGCTCTGCTTTAGGTGGGGGCCGGGTAGGGGGAGGGCCCGGGGCAGTGGGGAGCCGGGGGGGGTTCTGCCTCAGCGCAGCAAGCCCACGGGGCACGGGGGTCTGTGGGACGGGGAGGTGGGGCACACCGGGGGGCCAGGACCTTGGCCTGTGGGTACGTGGGGGAGCGCTTGTGGGCGTCCTGGCCGCGGATCCCTGAGACCCCCAGGAGAGGCGCAGGAGGCCGGAGGGCAGCCCTGTGGGCGGAAGGCTGTGGTCAGAGAAGCCCCTCCACGGAGCCGCTGTTCTGGGCAGTGAGGGCGCAGGGAGCACCGCTGGCCGGTAGCACGCTGGGCAGGGGGTGGGGCGCCCCTGGGGGGTCTGAGTCGCTGCGGTCTCCCCTTGCAGGCCTGGTGAAGCTGGGGGTCCACTGTGTCACATGCCAGAAGGTCGCCATCAAGATTGTCAACCGGGAGAAGCTCAGCGAGTCGGTGCTGATGAAGGTGGGCGGCTGGGGGCGGGGCCAGGCGTCTACTGGGCGGGGCTAGGGGTGCAGTCAGTGGGCGGGTGTAGGCGGCGGCCTTAGGCCAGTCGGGGGGTCGGGCCCTGAGGATCTGGCGGGGGGTGCCGGGTCGGTTCTGCAGCTGCAACCTCATCAAGAGGGCAGACGGGTGTGTCCACAGGAACCGGCTCCCGACGGCGATCGTGGGGCCCCCGCCCCGGAGGGTCGCAGTGGCGCCGTCTGAGCCAACCCGGGGGATCCGGCCAGGCACCACCCCCCGCAACTGCTACCGCAGAACTGGGGAGAAGTGCAGGGCTCGGGTACCCCAACCCACCGCGGGGTCCCGGCCCATCTCGCCGGGGAGGACGCAAGGCTGGTTCCCCACCCAGGGGCAGAGCGGGACGGGCTCACGACGCCTCCCCCGGGGCACCTCCCCGCGCGCCCAGAGGGGCCCGGCTGCAGCCGCAGGAGACCCCGAGCCAGGGGCAGGAGCGGTGGAAAGGGGCCCTCTCCAGGCATCCTGAGCCGACCTGGAGCCGCGGGCAGTGGCCCCTGCCCCCAGGGGCTGCACTGTCGTCTCACGCGAGCGCTCACTCACTCCTGCACTCAGAGCGGGCGTTCCGAGCAGCTGGCAGCACAGAACAGGTCCCCCTCCCGGCGCCGGGCCATGGGGCCGGCGGAAGGACGCAGGAAAGGAGGCAGACGGCGGGCGAGGAGCCCTCCGAGGGCGGTGGGCTGTGGTGGCTGTGCTTGGGCAGGCAGGTGGGGGTGGCATTGGGTGACAGCCAGGGACGGCCAGAGGGGCTGTTGACAGGCTTGGGGCTGGGGGCAGTGAGAGCCCCGGTGCCTCTTCAAGACCCCTCTGGCTGCTGGGGAGCCTGTCGGGTGGGAAGCTTGGACGGGGAGTGGCAGTGCAGGTGGGGGCTGGCCAGTGCTGGGCTGGGGGTGGGGGTGTGGCAGAGGGTGCCAAGTTCAAGGTGCCTGTGAGATACCCAAGTTGGGGGGGTCTCTCAGTGGGAAGGGGGAACCTGGACACGAGGCTGCAGCAGGCCGAGCTGCGGGGGCAGCCCCGGCACAGTGTGGGGAGGGCTGGGGACGGCTCGGAAGCCCCCGGCTGCCCCTTGAGTATTCCCGGGGGGTGGACGCGGCCTGCGGAACCAGCGCGGTGCCCGCGAGTGACTGGCCCAGCCAGCCCGGATGCCCCAGCCCTGTGCCCGGTCTGGGAGTGACCCCCTGTGCCCTCTCGCAGGTGGAGCGGGAGATAGCCATCCTGAAGCTCATAGAGCACCCTCACGTTTTAAAGCTACACGACGTTTATGAAAATAAAAAATATTTGTAGGTATTGCTGGGACTGGACAGCTGGGTGGGGGGGGTGGTCCCTGCACGCAGCCGGGGGGGGCGGGGCTAGGGGAGCCGAGGTGTCCGTCCAGTCCCAGGCGTCCTCAGGGTGAGGAAGAGGAGCCAGGAGACCCTCGGGGAAGGGTCTTTTCATCCCTGCACCTATAGGAAAGCAGGAGGGAGGGCACAGGGGCCAGAGGCCAAGGAGAGGCTCCAGGGAATGGATGGAGGTGGGCAGGGGTGCGGCCACGGGCATGGTGGGGTGAGGGGGTGAGGGGCAGGGACCGGGCCAGAGTGGCCTCTGGCTGCCCCATGGGCTGCCTGTCTCCACAGATACCTGGTGCTAGAACACGTGTCCGGTGGGGAGCTCTTCGACTATCTGGTGAAAAAGGGGAGGCTGACCCCCAAAGAGGCCCGCAAGTTCTTCCGGCAGATCATCTCGGCCCTCGACTTCTGCCACAGCCACTCCATATGGTGCGCACCCCCAGCCCAGCCTGTCCCCTCAGGCACCCCCAGATCCCCATCACCCCAGACCTGCCTGACAGCCCAGGCACCCACAGACCATATCCTCCCAGGCACCCCCAGGTACCTCCACACCATTCTGCTAGGGTGCCCCCCATTCCCTCACTGCCCCCAGGTGCCCCATCCTCCACCAGGTGGCCCCATTTTGCAACCTCCCCCCATTCTTGCCCTCTCCTCCCCACAACTCTTCTTCAGGGCTTGTCAGGAGGTGTTGGGTGTCCACCCAAGAATGCTGGGAGCCCCCCTGGCATTTCCAGGATTTCCGAGTCCAAGGAGCCCTTATTTGCACTCCCCCTGGGTGTCTGCGGAACTGTGAGGGTCCTCGGCCCAGGGCCAAAGCTGGGGGGCAGAGAGGACCCAGGCTGCAGGGCAGAGCTGGCCTGCTGACCGTGGGGGAATCAGGAGGACCCCCTGGCTTTTTCCTTCCCAGAGACCAGCTGGCCAGCCACCTTCTGATTGGCTGGCTATGACATCACCAGGCAGCACCGCCATTGGCCCTCGTGGCGGTGTGGCATGGAGGATTGAGGCAGCGAGGGGGCTCAGGGCTGGGATGTGGGTTCAGGGGTGCAGGGCCTTGCTGTCCCTCCCAGCTCCCACTGCCGGGCCCCCAGGCTGGTGCTGCCACAGTACCCCTCAACCAGTCTTCCTCCCCCAGCCACAGGGATCTGAAGCCGGAAAATCTTCTCCTGGACGAGAAGAATAACATCCGGATCGCCGACTTCGGCATGGCGTCGCTGCAGGTTGGCGACAGCCTGCTGGAAACTAGCTGCGGGTGAGTGGGGGCACCCACGTGGGGCCCCGCCGCGCGGCCCCGCCCACGCCGGCCCAGACCCCGCCCAGGCTCGCCGCTGCCCGCGGGCGCCGCCTGCTGGCCGCAGCCAGTGCTACAACACCCTGAGCCAGGAAAGCCTGGAGCGGTGGGCGGGGAGGCCCCATCTGATACCCGAGGATCCTTGCCCGCCCTGCCGGACGTCTCTGCCAGGCTGGCTGGAGTATCAGGAGCCAAGCTGGCAGGACATTAAGGGAGGAGGGTCTGCTGGGGACAGCTCAGGTCACTGCTGCCCAGATCTGTGGCCCTGCAGCCGGAAACCCATCCACTTAGCCTGCCTGTCTGCTGCTGCCAGTAGCCGGGACAGGTCTGGGCCTCCCTTTTCCCCAGTCCCACCCGGCTTGGGACCAGAGGCTGGGTCCCTGACTCTGTGGCCAGCATTGCCTCTGACATGCAGTGCAGCCATCAGCCCATCTGCACAGCCAGAGAGGGTGGCGGTGGCACCCAGCCCTAGGGTGCACGTCTGGAGCGAGCCCCTCCCCACCTGGTCTCTGGGCCCCAGCCCTGGAAGGCCTGCCCTGCCCCCGGTCATGTCTTGCCCAGCTGGGGACTGAGAGCTGGTATGCAGTCTCCCACTTTGTTCAGGCTCCAGGGGTGTCTGCTCCCCATGGTGCCTGCCTTGCTTCCCGTGCCCACAGGGCTAGGACCTGGGACGTGGCCCTAGAGAACTTTCCTTTGACGTCCTTCTAGAACTGGCTGGGTAGAAACAGTCTCCAGCCCAGCAGAGCCCCCTGGCCGCCTCCCATCCGATCTCTGTCTCCCCTCAGGAGCATGCAGGGAGTTGGGGGTGGGGCGGGTTTGGTACCAGAGCCCATGAACATGGGGAGCAGAAGGGACCTCATCTTCCAGTCTCTGCCCACGGTGGCCCTGGGGGACGTGGCTAGGCCCCAGCCCTGACTATCCCCACCCCTGAGCAGCCACCTTTGCCCTCAGGTCTCCCCACTACGCCTGCCCGGAAGTGATCCGCGTGAGTAGCCCTGGGACCCCACCACGCAGACCCCCTCTGGGCTCCGGGGAGGGCGGGAGCAGGAGCGTGCAGGCCCGGCCCACCTCAGCCCACTGCGGGCCCCAGGCCCTGGCTTAGCCGCCTGAGCGTGGGCCGTGGGCCCACTCCCCCCCAGCCCCTCCAGCCCCTCACCCGCACCAGCTCCCGGGGCCACCGTGTCCTGGCCAACGGCTGGCGCTGCTGTCCGCAGGGGGAGAAGTACGATGGCCGGAAGGCTGACGTGTGGAGCTGCGGCGTGATCCTGTTTGCCCTGTTGGTGGTGAGCGCCCCGCCCTCGCCGTCCTGGCCCCGCCCCACCGCCCTGGCCCCGCCCTCGCCGTCCTGGCCCCGCCCCCGACGCCTCGCCCCCCCCGGTCGCGGAGCTGTCCGTGGTGCTGGCCGCCGGGCCGGGGCGCGCCGTGACCCTGCCCCGCCCGGCCCGCAGGGGGCGCTGCCCTTCGACGACGACAACCTGCGGCAGCTGCTGGAGAAGGTCAAGCGCGGCGTGTTCCACATGCCGCACTTCATCCCGCCCGACTGCCAGAGCCTGCTGCGCGGCATGATCGAGGTGGACGCGGCGCGGCGCCTCACGGTGCGTGCCCGGCGGGAGCCCCTTCCCCGCCCTCCGCCCTGGGCCTGCCGCGTGGGCCGCGGTCGGTCCCCCCTCCGCCGCCTGGGCAGGGCCCGCCGACAGCCGCCCCTCCTGGGCTCTGCAGGACCCCCGGGCTGCCCCGGCCCTCTCCACCATGGCCTTCAGCCTCCTGGCCTCTGCTGTCGCCCCACTTCTGAGCCCGTCCCCCCCGGGGCAGCTCCCGCAGCCTCCGTGACACTCCAGACTCCCCGGGTCACTCCCTGCGTGGTTCTGTCCGTCGCCTCCACCCAGGCACCTCCCAGGAGAAGCAATTGCCCTGGGAAAGGGAGTGCTTGGGGTCTTGGTGGATACCCACCAATGCCCGCGACGGGCCATGGCGCACGCCTGCTCGTGTGAGCGCGTGACCCGGTGGGCCTCTGGCAGGCTGTGCTGGCGAGGTGGCCGTGGAGAGCTCAGCTGTGTCCCCGCAGACACTGCTCTCCCGGTGCGTCCTGGGGCAAGGACCCCCCCACACTTCCAGGGTGACTAGTTCTTACAGCCAGCCCCATCAGCCGGGGGGGGGGGTGCCCAGGGAGGGGTCTGCAGGGACCCCTCAGTTGACACGGCCCCACCTCCTCCAGGGCTCAGCTGGGGCCATGGGGGCAGGCACCCTAGGGCAGGGGAAGCACCGCTCGCTTCGGATACCTTTCTAGGGCGGAGGTGGCCCTGTTCCCAAGGCCACTCACTCCCCGCCTAGCTGCCCTCAGGGCAGAGGGGACAGGCCGGGAACCAGGAGAGACCCAGCTGGGGTTGGGGAGGCGCAGGCCCCTCGGAGCCTCTGGCTCGCACCCGCA
>PVKY010006869.1:0-15485 GCA_004027775.1 Bradypus variegatus | reverse complement strand
GGCATCTTTCAGATACTTGGTGACTTTTCAAATATGCCTGCTCTTGGTGGCCTGGGTATTTCACGGGTGTTCTTCAAGTGAACTTAAGGATTTGAACCTCTTCATTTGCATGATTTTGTGGGATTTTCTGGGTTGAGTGAATAGCTAACCATTTTCAGAGGTCACCTCAGGCCACCTACAGGAAGAGAGCCAGACATATAAAACAAATTAAAAACAAGAAATAATGTTACAGATAATGCTTTGTCTTCCTCCATTCCCTTTTCCTTCCTGCTTTCCAAAAGAGATCATTACCTGTATTGATATATATCATTTCCTTTTATTTTTGGAAATTCATTGCTTATGTATCCATGAACATTTTAGCATCTACTGTGCTAAGCAGTGAAAATAAAAAGATAGGAAGGAAGCCCATGGCCTGGGAAGATAAGCAACACTAGAAAAGGAATTTAAATTCTGTTATGCAGATAGTTAATAAATATTTGATTTCCTGCCATGTCCCAGACATGGAAGATGCAGAGATGAATAAACTGTGATCAAGGCACTTACCATTTAGAGCCTTGGAGGTGAGTGGGAGAGTGTTACAGAAGATACTCATGAAGTGGGTTTTAAATGCATTGCTGGACAAGCTCCTGCCAATCAGGGATGGCTCCTTGGCTGTAGTAGATGCCCCGTTAACATGAGGCCGCCCTGTGTCATTAGAGACTTGGGGCCACACAGAGACTGTCTTGTCATCCAGGCTGTCATCCCCTCCCCACCTGCCCAAGAGGATGGGGTGTCTGCATGGCCCCACTCCCTGGATGGGGAGGTTTTGGTCGTAAGGTGGTGTGTGGGTGCAGATGGGAGGGACTTACTGCTTGAATGTGGGTACATGACCTTGACAGCAGAGGCCACCACCCTTTGCCTGCATAGTTCTTCACAGTCGTTCCTGCCATTGACTCGGTTCCAGTTGCAGAGTTGGAGCCTGTTGTGGTCAGAACACGCAAATGTGCCGCTTTGTGAGATTGGAGTAGGGGGGACACAGGAGTCCTTTTTCCTGTTGAATGGGGAGTAGAAGGTCCAGTGGTTCCTCCGTGACTTCCCATAAAATCGGGCAGGGAGATGTCAACCAGACTGGGCCCCAAGGAGTAGTTTTAAGAGGAGAAAATGCAGTGAGAAGCTCCAGCTTCCTCAGATTGGAACAGGTTTGGAAAGTGGAGTGTGTGGCCAGGAAGCTGGCTACAGTAATTTCATGCTTTTGGTGTATTAATCAGCCATTTGAAGCCTGATTGTCAGGTAGGGTTGGAAATGGTGGTCAGGGTTGGCTGCAACAGTCCATTTCTGTAAAGCCTACCTTCTTCCCTTCTCGGGGGTCTTGGCAAGAACTGCCTTGAAATGGACATTCCAGTTGCATAGCAACTTCAGTGTTGAAATCCCGTTTGTTCTTCAGGGAACAGCCATAGAAAAGACACCTGGCTGTGCCTGCTGCCCAGGTGTTTGCCTTTGCAGTCAGCCAGAGAAGAGGTCACCCCCCCTCCTGCCCATCCTGCAGCCCTGTGTATAGCCAGTGATTCAGATAACGTGGAAGGCCCTATACGTTTCCTCCTAATTCCATGTATAGTAAAATAAATGAGAGTGCTGTGTAATGCATCACCTCATTTCATATTGCATTTGCCAAGAAAGTGCAATTTTATTGGACATTAGGATTGAATTCTCAACTGAGTAATCAATTACAGTAGTAAGTTAAAATTCCTTCTATTAAAGACAACTGCAACCGTTAATCAGAGTTACAGTAAATTAACAGTTGTCAGCATTTATGCTAATAGCACTTATAAACCATGGGCTTATGAATTGCACTTTTTAATTCCATATTTCTCAAAATGGTCAGTAATACTTTTTGCCTGAAGTTATTGATTATCTTGTCCCTTTGCTTGCTGCTTGGAGATGTAAAGGAAGCTAAATGACATTTTCACAGTGATGACACAATATCACCTTCTGGTTTTGCACACTTGGCTTTGTGTCAAAATAGATGGAAAGGGTTCATTTGTTCTGGTGCTCTACTATTTAATTTGATCTGGTGTGTGACTAAAGCAAGACAAATAGCATTTTTAATGAAACCATTTAATAACCTCTGGTAGCTTAGAATCGAAGGCATTGGAAAAATGCAGTTAAAGGATGGCTAGATGTAAACAACAAAAAAAAATCACTGCTTCAGCTCCACTGACCCAATTCATTTTGCTTTCAGGGTTTCATCGCCTTAAATGGTTTTGAACCAATGAAGCTGTGTTCCCTTAGAAAGACGGACAGCCCTTCGTGTGAACTATAGAGTTTGTGGACAGATAAATATTGGTGAGTTCTTCTGAAATACCTCCAGGTAAAAGTTCACTTTTCTAACAGCCCCTCTGGAATGTGTTTCCAATTAGTTGATGACTGTGGATCGCCGCAGCCTCTGGGTGTCTCATTGGGATGTCTAATAGCAGGACCAGATTGATTGTCTTTTCAATTAATTGCATCTGGTATTTTCATTTATCAAAAGCAAAATACATGTAATTAACTCTGGAGCCGGGTAGTTCAGTGTAAAGTGATTTTTTTGCTGCTGCTGCCGCTATAGAGATAAGTCAACGGAAATGATGCTACTAGGAAACTCAGATCAGATTGGAAGCAGTGTTGTGGCTTCTCAATATATTAATTAAAAAGAATAAAAATGAATTAGGGAAGTAGTCTCTTGCCACGCCAGAATCCTATCATTTCCAAGTCGTTCAAGTGAAATGTTCAGTGGGTTTTCAGAAGGAAGGCAGCTTGCTGATCATGGCCCATCTTTAGTCAGTTTTAGATTTTTAGAATTGCCAACCTCTAGGATTTCTTGAAGATTTATTTAAAAAAACAAAACAAAAAAACGAAAAACAAACTTGACCTGCCACCTACCGATGGTTCTTTCTGGTGGAGTTCATGGGAATGTGGGTTGCACTGAGGAAAGGACTCATTTGGAGTGTGACTGAGAAAATATCATCTGATATGGTTCAATCCTTCACCCATAGCAAGGTTTCAACCTGCCTTTAGCCATTCTGACAAAACCTTACTTGGGCAGAAAAGTGTCAACTTTTCTGATGGGATTGATTGTTAACCCTGCTTAAAAAAAGTTTTCTCTTCAAGCTAACGACCTCAGTTAATAGGAAAAGAAGAGTGTGTGAGTGCCTTTTCCAGTGAGCTTTCTGCCAACCCCCTAGACTCATTCCCTGGAGTGTTGGTTGGGGACGAGAGCTCCACGGGCCTGGCCCTGTGGCCTCTGGCCTGCTTTCCTGAGGAATCAGGTCCAGTATTTCTCTGTGGGTGCCAGCGGGCCAGCCCCCCGGTTTGGTATTGGAAAACTTTGGGGTCCTAGCTGAATCTCAACCTGAACCAAACCAGCAGAGGGAGATGTGGTGGGCAGCTCGCCAGCTGGGGGCCTTGAGTGGGCGCCTCTTCTCTGAGGCGTTCGGAGGCCTTGTGAGTTGAGTTGAACTGGTTGATCGCCAAGATCCACCCACCTTCTTTAATTTAATTTGATGTAGAAATCCACAGGCTTTCCTGGGAGGGTTCTGAGCACCTCGCCAATGAGAGGCCACAGTGGAGCACCAAGCTCAAAAGGGTGGGCGTCTCGATGACCTCTGAACAGCTCTAAGAATCTTAGCCCTGGGGAAGATGGAGATGAGGTGTACATAGAACCTTCCCTGGGGAAACAAGGCTTGACAGCCACTCTGAACCCTGCATTCGGGTTCCCTGTCAAAGCCAACCCATATTTTCGGTTCTCACTTTTCTCCTTCTAAAACAAACCTTTTTTTCCGACCCTGTGTGCTGGAACGCGCCCAGAATTCTAAGGCAGAGACGTTGTACAAATACCCTGGGGGCGAGGTTTTGCAGGGTGCTGGTTCTGATGTGGGGTGCTGGGTCTGAAGATGTTACCATTGGGTGATGAGGGACAGGGCTCAACTCCACATGTCCAGCCCTGCACCCAAGGGATCCTTCCCGCCGTGTCTGGTGCCCGAGCTCCTTGGAGGAGAGCAGCCACCCCTCATCTACACATCGGAAGCATCCCAGCCACATAGGCTAGAGGCAAGACGGGTGCTCCATACACTAATAGGCGCTTCCTGTGGGTTGCAAAACTAGACCTCCTGAAGATAAGAGTGTAGGGACGCTTAGTAATTGGAGGAAATGGACTCTTTTATATATATATCAAAAATGGCCGAGTAACAGCCTTTTCATTTGACTCAATTGTTGTCCTGCCTGGGACCCTGTTGGGCCCGGGTCTTGATCTCAGCCCGTGGGCCGTCAGCGCCGAGCAGGTACATCAGCAGCAGGGGTCCTGATGACCAGTGTTTCCTGAGGGCCGAGCGAGTTCAGTCCCCAAGCCCTGTTCGCAGATTCTCGGCTCCTCTGTGTTTTTGACATGGCTTTGAGTAAGGGCTGCAGAGACACCCACCACGGGGTTAGCCCTCATCCCGAGTCACCCTCGGATGTACTTGGCAGGCGGAGTCCTCGCGCCCTGGCAAAGCCTGTGGTTGCTCTGGGACTTTGCTGGGTGCTGCCTGACTTGGGCCTGCCTGCCTTGTGCTCCGTACACACCCACGGAGCAAGGGCCACAGGCTGGCTTCTCCCTGGTCTGGATGGAGATCTTTGTGTGGATCGGGGAGAAGGACACGGACAAAGAACACTCAGCTCCATCGATAGCCGTGGCCTCCGAAGAGCAAGCCTGTTGTACTGGACTTGGTGTGCGGGTCCCCGTTTGTTTAGCTTGTGTTGTTAATAGCTTCAAGCACTTCAGCTCCCTTCCCCAAAAGAAGGTTGTTTTGTCATTAATAATGACCAATGAGTAGCTAAATTTAGATCCATTTTCTTTTCATTCCTGCTCTTTATTCTGTATGTGGCTACTTGTTAGAATGAAAACCCATTATTCCGTGTGGTTTGCCAACTTTTCCCGGAACCAGGGTTTGTTCTCTATCCGTGTGGCTGAATCATTGTTTTTCTTGTGCTATTTTGTCCTCAAGCATTAATATTTGCATCAGCTCCCAAGTATCTTGTAATTTTAACAAAGGTGTCAGGGGAAAAAAACACTTTCTAAGTGTCTACAAATAAAGGGATGTGTGATTCAAAGCCCTTCATCTTTAAAACGTAAAATGACGGTGGCACAGCAGTGGCTCTGGGTTTTCAGTCACGCTGTGTGTCCGTCTGCCCGTGCCTAGAGAAACTCACGTGGTGCATATCTTGACAGATGGCAGTAGTGGTGTAGTAGCTTGACCTGCCTAACAAGACCCCAGGGAAGGGCGATCGGAGCTGACCGGCCACGGCCAACTTGACGTGCTTGCGGTGGGAGGGGCCTTGTGTTGGCGTCACAGGGATCCTGCTGTGCTGGGGTCTCGTAGGTCTGACTGTCTGATGTGTGACTTTCACAGGCCGGCTCGTTGTTAGGGGTCTCTGCCCTGTTTCTGTCTTCTGCCCTAGAGAACAGAAGAGAAAAGATGGTCTTAATCTAGGGACTTGTCCCAAGGGCCTGGGATCTGATGGCCGGCTGCTGGGGAGCTCCTGGGCCTCCCGGGCCCCCGAGCGTGGCCTGCCCTGGCCTGGCCTTCACTGGGGGACATGAGAGCCTGCTCCAGTTTTTAGGCCTGGGGCGAGGCTTCCAGGGTCAGAAACCACAGGCTAGAGAAAGATACACCTTTCACCTCCTGGAGCCTTGGGATAAGAACCAGCTTGGAGGCTGACGTGGGGCTGGTGGGGGTTTAGCCAGCACTCGGTCGAGGCAGCTGGAGCCCTTGGTTCCTGTTTGGATTTTCTTCCTTCTAAGCCCGCTGGACCCAGGGATGCAGGTCCCAGCACCTGGGAGCCACTGTCTGCCTCCCAAAAATGAATGGGAGGTGTTGATTCCGCCTTGGTCTCTCCCCCTGGGAACTTCAAGCTCCCCGCAAGGTTTGCTGAGTAGGGCTGTCAAGACTGTCCCCTCCAAGCCCCTTCTCATTTTTGGAGTCGACACCAGCCCGGGGTCACCCAGCGGCTCAAGACTCCATCCCCTGACCCCGGCCTTGGGGGGCTGTTTCCTGTTAGTGAGCGTCTCTGCCCGACCCCCGCTGTCGGTTCCAATCAGAGTCTCTTTACCAGCTAGGAAGGGACAGAAGGAAACAGAGGGTCTTCATTTTTGTTCTGTCATCCGTGTGTGGGGAATAAGCGAGCTTTCCTATTTCCTGGGGTTCCTGACTGGGGTGGACCTGTGCACCCCTATTGGGTGTGTGCTTGAGCCCCTGCTTGGGCGGGATGCCTGTGCTTGTGGGGGAGGCGGCTCCTGGCAGGGTGGGTGACTTGTGGCCGTTCCTGAGCACCAACCGTTTAGCCACTGTGCCGAACACAGGTGTGTGTGGCCCTCGTCAGCTCGGCTATGATGCCCGTTTTCCTAATGAGTTGCATTAGCAGAGCCGTTTGCCGGCATGTGGGCATGTGGGCAGACACAACGGTATGAGCCTAAACTCAGTTCTCCCCCTGCCCTGTGCTGGTGGGAGCGTCTCAAGAAACACTTTTGTCGCCTGACTTGCTTGGCCAGCGTTGCGGGATGATCCCCTTGCAGTCGTTGATTTCCTGGGGTCCCTGATGCTCTTGCAGTTCATGGCTGTGTGAGGGGCTCACGGATGCAGAGGACGCCCCTCTCCCCCTCTGAAGCCTCCTGCGGCTGTGACAGGGCCCCGTGTTTTTCGTCCCTCTGTGTCTGCCTGGTAGATGAGGAAACAGGAGCCCAGTTTTATGGGACAACCAGATGCCAATGTCAGTGGACTGATCTTTTAGCATTTCCCCAGGAGAGGATGGAGGCCTTGGCTGGGGACAGGGTTAGGGCCCTTATTTGTTGAAGGAAATGATATTTTAAGTTTACTGCCAAGTTTTGTATTGGGGGGCAAATTTATATGTCACTGTGTAAGTGAGTAGGTGGGGAAATGCGCTTCTTCATTGTTTAAAAATGTTGGGTGTCGAATCAAGTTTTCCTAGGTGTGACTCATGAGAGGAAAATTCTTTCTGTAAATATTTTTGTGGAACATGTGTATGCATTACCACCACCGCTGCTCTAATGCATTAGACCAATAACTGTATTTACATGGTATTGGGCGGGATAAGTTGTAGCTGCATCTGGGTTTTAACACAAGGACACACCACCTCGCTGAAGCTTAAAGGCGTTTTTGCCCCAGTTCAAGGGCACACTGGCATTACTCAAAACTCACCAGCAAACTTCCTCAGCTGCAGATTTGGAAGGAGTTTTGCTCAGGACTGCACTCAAATCAGCGGTAAAGGAACCTGGGTCCCTTCAGAATTTCTCATGGCCTAATTTTTGGATCTTGATTTTGTCCATTGTTTAAAGAGCAGGAAATCAGATGTGTTTTCCAAAGGAAGGCTTCAGGACATGGCTGAGAACTCCGTCCTCCCTGGTGGAAGCCAGGCCTGGGGCCTAACGGTTTCATCTGGGGTGGGGAGAAGGCTGCCTGTGGCTTCCCCCTTCCTTAGTATCCATCCACCCAACACCGATGGAATCCACTTGCTTTATTTACTGATTGATTCATTTAGTTTTGGCAAACTCTGTAACTCCCACCTGGCCCCATGCCGTTAAAGTCTTCTTGGCTAACTGAATGCACTTGGAATTCATTCTTTCCACGTAGCAATTAAGATAATTCCACTCAACATGCACCAGCTAAGGATAAATAGGTTTAAAAAAAATGCTGCATAACTCATCAGTTTGTGGGGGACGAGGGGGCACATGGGTGATACATGAGCATGTCTTCCGTGAGTGTGCAAGGAGGGAAAACGGGATATTTTTCTGTGCTAATCCTGAGAACAGCCTGAGCCGTGACATTTATACATTTTTCATAATGTGGTTTCTTTAGGCACGCCGAGCAAACAAATCAGTTTCTCAGCAGTATACTGTTTAAAAGAAACAGCAACAACCTGTGGGGTAAGTTGCAGACGCTGTTAAAATTAATTATATATGGCAAAAAGATAGAACACTAGGAGAAAATGTTAATGTGCAAGGATAACAAACACAACCCATGGAAAATCAGCAGTTCGGCGCGTCTGATTACGATGTTTAATTTCCATTTCTTTGTGAGTATATCCTGACGAGCCACAATGGTTGCCTGCTACCCAGAATCCCGCCCCCACTCTGTTCTGTCTCCGTGTTCAGGGGATCAGATGTCCCAGGAGCTTTCAGTCAGATCTCTTGGGAGCTGTATCAGGCTGTCTTTTTAGATAGAAGATTCATGGAAAACGAGTCTTGGTGTTGGAAGTATCCGGTGGATGTGCATGTCTTCTAACTCAGTACCTTTCCGTGGTCACCTTCCCTCCCTCTTCTCCATTGACCTATATATTGTTTAACTCAAAGCAAACCTTAGTTGTCCCAGGCAAGGTGTAACCTAAAACTGAGATCTGTTGCCACTGGGATGCAGGGAAGCTGTTCAGCCAGGTGGTACTTCAGTGCCAAGATGCCAGCGCATAAGGAAAGCAAGCAGGCCTTCCTTCTTTTCCAGTGGGAAGCTTGGACTGAGGAAAGAAGGCTGGGAGCTCCGGGGCCAGGTTTGCTGGAATGCCCCTTGCTTCAACCAGTCATGTCAACCTGTTCCCACCCCATCTGCAGACCCGAAGACTGATACCCGCTTCTGTGACAGAATCTCAGTAAACATGTCACTGCATGGTGGAAAAGGGGGATCTGTGTTCTGCAGGATTGTGACTCGAGCTGCACTTAGAGTCAGTGAGGTCCCATTGCCTTGTCTTTGTGCCTTCATCAGTGTGCTAGATCACTGTTGGGTTTGGGTTTATTGGGAGCATCGTGGTTTGCTTTGCCTTGGTACCTGTTGCCCAGGCTTGGGTCCCTTGGTCCCTGAGAAGGCAGGGTGACCAGTTGTCTGGTGTGAACCTAAGGTCCTTTTTTTTTTAAGCACAGCAATCAAGGATTTTAGTGTCTGTCTTCAATGACCCTGGACCTTCTGGCTCCTTTATCAAGTGAAGTTAAAAGGGGGGTAAAAGAACTTGGATGAAGGGGCACTGCTCTGTTAACATAGAACCTTCCAGAATGCTTTCCGCAAGCTCTCCAAGGCAAAGGCTACATCCTTTGCCCTCATTGCCTCCTTAATTTTCTGTATGTGGCCTGCACAGTGTAGACACCTCAAATACTTTTTTAACGAAAAAATCCCAGGCAGGTCCGGAATGGGCTGGGACCAAACTGGGAGTCATCTCGGCATGTCTTCAGTGCAGGGTTGTTTTAGAGCTAGCTGGAGTCTGCAGACGCAAGGCAAGCCGGCCCATTCCACTGCCTGTTTGCAGGAGGTGTGTGTATTCTGTGATAGTGAAGCCATGCTCTTCAGCTTTCTGTCATGGGAAACCGCAGACGTGCCCCTGCCTCTCCTCCGAGTGGGTATGTTGGGGGTTTTTGTGTGCACCCTCTGTGGCTTAGCGATCCCGCCACATTTTCCCAGTCCCTGCCCTCTGGGGGTGTCGGTGTAACCGTCACTGCAGCCGCACGGGCGGGAGGGGTTGTGTTTCGGTGCCTTGCGCTGGGATGATGACGTCAGTGAGAAGGCCCCGCTGATTCCCGGAGTCCTGTAGCCCCAGGTTCCTCGGGATGGAAGGACAGATGGCCTTTGTATCAAATTCCTTTGTGGACCCCAGCAGGTGGCCCTGGGAGGCCTGGAAGCTGGTGTTTCCTGCGTATGTGGTTGACAGTCCCGGTCCCATGTTGGCTGGAAACCTTTCCTTTGATGAGAGTCCAGTACTCCTGGCTCCTCATAAGTCACTTGAAACTCGCTGCAGCTTCTAATTACAGCGGCATGGGATTGCCGCTTCCTCCGGGAAGGAGGACTCATTGATTTGGATTCTGATCTCCCACTGGCTGAACTAGAAGCACCCCAGAGGCCTGGCTCAGGCTGGAAAGACTTCCCTTGCATGGTTAAGCAGAGCGGATTGATGTGGTGTTAGGTTTGGCCGGGAAGCAGCTCGGCTCTTCAACGTGGGGTTGCGTCCTTGCCGTCATTCTCTCTGGGAGCACAATGGGGACGATGAGGTTGGCACCTTGCAATTAGATGGGGAGGGTTGAATCCCAATTGCCTTGGACTTGGTCCTGGCCTTCAGTGGTGGGCAGAGGGAAGGGCTAGGAGATGCTTATAGCTTAACATTGACCTCCTCGGATGGTATTGCCCTTGGACAAAGTAACCCCTTTGAATTTTGTGTCTCGGTTTCCCCCTAGGTAAGTGGGACTGGTAGTTGCACTTCATCTCAGCGTTGCGGGGGTTAAACGAGACAGTCTTTGAAGAGTGTTTAGCAGGTGCCAAGGGTTTAATAAGGAGTAGCTGCCCTCCTCATGCCAGCAGTGGGTGCAGACAGCTGCCCAGGGCTGGGAGAGGGGGTACAGAGTGCGGCTCTCCCAGGGGGAACTGTAGTCTCCGTCATATGGGAATTTAGGTGAGCAGAACTCTTAACTAACTTGCTCTTGACGGTTCTGTCATGTTACTGAAGCGCTGCCTCCACCCCGTCATCCTGGTGATGTTTCTTCGTCAATTGATGAAGGGTTGGGGCTTCGCTGAAGCATCTCCCAGACGTCATTTGTTGTATGTTCATTTTTGGTTATTTTTGTGAAATTGTGTGTTCATACCATCACCTGGGGGGTGGCACCCCACCACGGGCGTGCTCTCGGGAGGTGTCCTCACTCTCCCATCGAAGGTTTCAGCTCCCTGCAGTTTGACCACATGTGACGAGAGGGGCTGGGAGCTGAGGCCCACACACCCCGTCTCTCCCGGCGGTGACCCGGTTAGCTGTGCAGAGGGCAGGGCCCCGGGGGCTTCTCCCAGAGCCGGCTGGGGGAGGCCACTTAGCACGGCCACTTCCACGAAAGCCTCTTAGGTTCTCGTCTTTGGGTCCACACTCCTGTGTTTTATAGCAAAATCTAAAAATGCAGGTTTCTAACAACCACCGTTAATGAATTCCGACTGTTTAAATAATGGCCGGAATTTTCAGAGCCAGCAGCTTATGAGATCCCTGGGTGGGTGTAATCTCTTCTCAAGATCAAATTGATAGAATGATGTAATATCACATTATGGTTATTAACAGTCCTGGCCATAAGAGAAACACACCTATTAGGACAGGGAAATTTAGTCAAAATAGCAGTAATAACAAGACAATTTGGGATATGTAATATGTTCAGTAAATTTCACAAATGCCGCATCTTATTTAAAATGCAACGTTGCACCAGTAGTTGGTGAATGCAGTACCTTCGTACCCTAGGGCCTCCTCTTTTCTACATTAAAAATATTCTATTTAAATGCACATTTTGATTTGCAATCTAGGAATAGAATTCCGGAAGAATGGTGAGAAGGACAACTCTGCATTTATTAACTTAATTTTGGCTTTGCATGTTCGTGAGCCCTTCTGTCCTTTTTCTCCTCCAGCCTCCCCTTCCTTGAAGGGTAATTTCTAAAGAGACAAGGAAGGAAAATGCTCAGAGTTTCAGAAGTTAATAAGACCGCACCCTGGTCTGCCTTGGACTTATCCACACACCCCACTCCTGTGTTCAAGTTCGGGAAACACAAAGGGCCCCTGGATTTCTTCCCTAGTACCCCGTTAATATTTACATGTATTTGTGGTATTCAAGCTCTGTAACTTATTTACATTTTAAAACATATTGCTGTTTAATTGTTTTTGTGCCTGAGCGTGTATTTATTTCCCCCGGGCTCCAGCCCTCCCTTGCCTTTCCACGTGAGAACCAACGGAACAGCTGTGGGCTGCTGGTTGCAAACGTCAGGAAAAGGTTAGGACTTCGCTTCACGGAGCAGGAGGGACTTGTTTGATGTCAAGCTGAGGTTCCCAAAGAAATAGATTTATAGCTCTTGACATTCTACTCTTAGAATTAATTAGGTGGTTAATCATTATAAATACCATTTTCTTTTGCTGTTGTCTCCATTTAACAGAGCATCTCCGGCTGTATACACTTGTCAGTTTCAAACTGAGCATTGTGTTTTGGCTTTTATGATCTGCCAAGGGAAAATGGAAGTAAATTCTTTATAATATGCTAATTGATCTATCTGGGAATTTTTAGACATAGACAACATCTGTGCTTGCCAGTAACACAGCTAACGGCTTCCTTGATATGAGAGGGTTTCCACAGTTGGTATGTGACCTTGAGCAGACCCCCTGAGTGCTTGGCAGTGCACTTGGGGGCCCTTCCTGGAGCCCTGGGACTGGGGCTGTGTTCTGTGGGCCCCAGTGATCAGCGTGTGCAAGGCTCCTATTGGGTCTGGACAGAACAAGGGTGGCCAGCCCTGGTCTCGTGTCTCAGCCCCATCCCAGCTGCAGTGACATGACGGGCTGAGAGAAGGTAACCTGGGCCAGGGCTGTCCTTGGAACCTTTCTGCCATCACAGAGAAGCCCCCTGCCCTGCTAGCAGGCTCCTTCGTGCTGTCCCTTGGGAAGCTGTTTGGCAGCTCAGCAGCTCCTGCAAGCCTGGTGGTGCCAGGAAATGCCGTGTCTTCCTGTGAAGTGTTTGGTGCTGTGCCCCTAAATGCCGTTTCCTGGGAAGGTTGCATTTCCCAGCCGTCAGTGGGAGATCCTTCAGCTCAGGTTGGGAAGGGAGGGTCCTTCAGTGAGTCGGGCACTGAGCCTCGGGGATCCGGGGTGGCTCTTCCCTGGCCACAGAAAGCAGAGTCAAAGGGAGGCTAATGGATTCCTCGTAGCCCTTGGCGGGAGCCGGGGTGGCATTTAAACCAGGTCTGGGTTTGGCCCACACGCCAAGTGCGCTCAACTCCACCACCTTCTACCCAACATTCACATGCGGGATCTAAAAGTGTTTAATGGTGAATGCACTTGACCAGCTGTTGCTATGGTAATTTTTCTACTAACTGTCACTACAGATACCTTATTTGTTTGTAAACAAGTAAACAACACAAAAATAGGGTTTCCTGACTTAGAAACGCTCCCACTCGGCCAGCCCATGGCCTTAACTGCTTGAGGCTCAGTGCCTGTTTCCCACAGACTCCGACCAGGCCGGAGCCTCCTGGGTTCTGCTCTCACTGGGCCCATGGGCCAGGGTTGCCTGTCACCCCCAGTGGCAGCCCCATTGACACAGTGAGGGTGTGGCCGGGGTGGGGAACAAACGAGGGGATTGGAAGGTCTTTCTAGCCTTGCGCAAGCAGCAGCCCACTGCCTGTTGGACATGCAGCTGCCAGCCCTGTGCTCCTCAGTGCCCCTGGGTGCTCAGCCCGCGCTGTGAGTTCCTGCATTACCATCATCAGCTACTGGGGGCCACGAGGGTGGGTGTCATGATCTTCACCAGCACAGGTAAAGAGCAGGTGGTGAGTTCTGGCCCTGCAGCCCGTTCCAAAAACGGAACGTGCTGCTGCTTTATACCCACTTGGCCACCCGTGGCTGAGAAAATCATAAGATCATTTAAAAAGAAGAAAAAAAAGCACTTGCTTAGTAGGCCCTTTATGAATCGTCAAGTGGTTACTGACTGTGGCTGCTCTTCTGTTTTTGTGTAAAGAAACAGAAACTGCTTTCCCCTTGGTTTGCACCTAAACCTTTGGGCAAAAGGTAATAACTGGAGGGCCTGTAGTTGAGACTTCACGTTACACATGACCCGATCTGTTCCTCACTGACACACACACACTTGCACACTCAGATACACGCTCGTACATTCACATGCATTCTCATGTACACATGCGCACACATGCTTGTCCATGCATTCACGTGAATGCCTGCGCATGCCATGCTTGCACACACACACACTCGCACACACACACACTCGCACAGTCATGGATGGTGTTGACACTGCCCCTGTGCCGGCTGTTTGTGGGGCGCCAGCGCTGGGCCTGGGGTGGTTTTGTGCCCCGGGTCAGTTTTGTGATGTTCAGCCTCTTATTCCACTTCCGTGGTAGACAGCTAAGGTCTTGGGCAAATAGTCATCCATTGCTGCTGTTCGCTGGAATTTCGTAGAAATGTTGTTCGGGGATAATGAGACTACGCTGCTTCTACTGTGCTGCTGCTTTACTCTTTTTTTTCTTCCCCAGGTTGATGACTAGGAGCAGTTTAATTTGAGACTAGTAAACTTCATAATTGGATTTAAGAGTCCGGCGAGCAGAGCTGAGGGCTTTACTTTCACCACTCGGGCAATTGTGAAATGCTCTCATCCAGCGTGGATCCAATTATTTTATTATTTTATTATGCCACCATTAATATTAGGCGCACACACATAATCTGGAGTCAGCAGGTTCACACAGTACTATCTCATTAAATTTTCAGGCAAAAGCTGCAAAAATTAATTGGCGGCGTGTAATAGTTTAGAATGTGAGCCGGGTTATGGTAATATAAATTACAGGAAGAGAAGACAGCTTTATATACTGAGAGAGGGAAAACTGGTTTACTTTAATGAGAAGAGATGGAAATGGAGAGCTATTTTTTCATTACAGATGCACTCTGAAGTGTTTGGACCTAGTTGATGAATTGAGTTAATTCTCGGCTACAGTTCCAATAATTCATGCGGCACAGTTTAATGACTTCTAGATAAAAACAGGATTGAAATGTTAATTTCTCTGACGAAATTGGGGCACTCTTATATATCAGACACACACCTTCCCCCTTCTCCCCATTAAACCACTAGTTAATTTCACTAAACAAATCTGAAGATATTTCATGCTGCTTTTGTATTTCTTACCTGAGTTGACTTTCTTGCTTTTTAAAAAAAATCTTAATGTATATGATTGTCTCAGGTGAGAGAATTTGTCAGACAGAGCTGTCTGTAGATAACTTGACACTTGAGGATTTCTCTCCTACTTTTAGATTTGTGATCACTCATATGCTGTAATCCATATTCTCCTGGCTGAGAAGTTTGCTTTGTTTCTTTTCAGATTTTCTTTGGCTGTTGTACTTATTGCTTTGGCTGTGTAGATCTGTTGTACCTGCCTTTGAGTAGGGAAATAGGAAGTACTAATCCATTAGTATTAGATTCCAGAGGCTTCAGTCTTTAGTCATACAGGAGTTTTATCATCATTTTATTTTGCATTTTTGTTTCCTTTCCACTTTTCATTTTTGAGAACTGTTTTTCCCATGGGGCAGATTCCACACTGAGTTCAGTGCCATGTTTCCCTTTAACCAGAAGGATGAGAGATGAAAACGTTAACTAATGGTGATGTTATAGAATCCTGGGGTACTCAAATATTCTTTTCCCTGATTTTGTTCTCTCCATTCTCCTGCTTTGCATCTGGGAGTGCTGGTTGAAGGGCTTCCTGCGACGACTCCTAGGGCAGAGGAGGGAAAGGGTGGACAGCCTGGCTCCTAACTTTCGAGGAATGCAGGTCACGTCTGCCCTCAGGGGCTGGTGGGTCCTGCTCTTTGGCATTTAGGGTCTTCTCTGAGCATGACCTTTGGTACCCTAGAGCCCACCTTTGTGGATTAGCAACCTTCTAGCCTTAGGGTTTTATTTCTTGAGATGTGCTCAAGGTTGAGTGTTAAGCTTCTCCTCATAGAGC